>JAHPZR010028811.1:35000-37500 GCA_019787425.1 Platygyra sinensis
CTGAGAAAATACAAGTGACTCGTGGGATATTCCATGGTACATAACACTTGAAAGCGTTGCATAATTTGTATATACTGACGTGCAAACGGCTTATCTGCTCCGTCATAATTGCGTCAAAAAGGCTGAATTGCAGAATGAGAGCAAGTGTCGGGATGGGTTTTGTTTAAAACTCAAGCTTTTTCTCACTGGCATGGACTGGAATTCAAACGGTATATAAACTCGACGGAAATTAAACGTACTTTATTAAACAATAAATAGTTTCTCTGGATCATCAGAGTCAAAAACAGCGAAGTTGTTCGTAAACCTAGCACGGTCAAGGTTATCAAAACCTGCGGGTATTGCTATTTCTGTCATTAACGCACACATTCAATGAAGTGTACAACATAAACACCAGTACTGAGGCACAATCAGCCCACTGGGTACTCGTGTGTCTGTCACCCAGTGGCAGTGTTCTGTGCTCTCACGATCGTTGTCTCTGTTGTGTTTGTTATCATGGTTGTAAACGAAGGTAAATTCCGACAAGCAAGATAGCATCAGAGTCGCCAACTAGCTGGAGACGAACTTATTCGAGTAAATACGGTATTACTCCGTATATGACCTCATTTGCATACACCGAAAGAAACGACAAGCCGAGTCATGTATTTTTAACGAAATTCCTGGGAATTTGCGGAAGTGTTGTAACATTGAGTGTTTGATAAATCTTCTTAATCGAAAGAAAAACTAAGGAGAAAATGGAGAAATGAAACATAATAATTGTGCTAGTTAAGTACCGAGTTTATTTGCCCACTGATTTGTGGCTAAAGATTACGTCAGTTTGTATCGCTAGCTTCAAATAATGAGGACGGCTTACATTGAATTTTTGAAACCTCGAGATAGATAAGAACTGATAGAGACCTTGTTTCTGTTTCGTAGAGCGTTAGTTTCAGTGTTAGCCTTTATATATTATTTATTCGCCTGTTATACTTTTTCATAAAATCCTATATTGTGTTTTTCTTCCTCAAAGTACAAATAAAAACAGACAATTTCGTTGTATCTAAAGTGATAACCCTTGTTAACGAGTGAACCGTGAAAAAGGCTTTTTTTGCTCTTCCAGTTCCTGTCAGCTCAAAGTAAAATACCAAACTTTCACAGTGATGCGAGATCCATGAGTTTCATCAACTTCATGATCGAGGCTAAACAATGATGTTGAAAACGCCACTTCACATCAAGGTAACTAAGGCTTATAATTCTTGTTGCATGATTTCTCCGTGTACTCTGAGCCACGACACAAAACTAAGTCCTTATCATTTTTTTCCCAATGATTTCCCGGTAATAGGCACCTGATTGAGTGCGAATTCTAATTCATTTAAACGATGATGCTGGAGTTTGTGTTGTCACCAAAGGTTTTCTTCGATTTTTAACTCTCGTGATTTCAGCTTACTAGTATCGATTTCAGTTGTCGAGGCCGAGTCGAATTGTGTCTTTAAAGCTTCGTATTTGACATAAATTTATTAAGTTTCAAAAGCATTTGATTTTTCCCCAGACATTAGACAAAACAAAAAGGAAAAATTATTGAGTTTTTACTGACCTTTGTAACAACAATTTTGTGTGGCCACTTTTTTTGAATTTTTGCAAATTGATAACAATCTTCCCATTGTTGATCGGTAACCCATAACAGTCTCATAGTGAAACTTGAATAAGTCTTTATGGAAAAGCGCCTGGAGAGCGCTCGAACTGTTCTGTTATAGTTTTGGTCTGAAATATTTGAGTAGTCGAGTCCTGGAAGTAAACTGTAGAGACTGACGCAGTTGAATTTGTCGCCAGCTGAAGATTCTGCTCCTACTACGTGAAGAACTCAATCTTTCGGGTCGTGCTGATTCGTTCTCCGAAGGCGACGAGAACTCTAGCTTGGAGTGTCAAGTAAGTGAATCCATGATCGTTTGAACATCTAAACCCTTGAATAATTATCTGTTTAAATTAGTCATCTCTTTTATAACGTTTTAACTTTAAAAAAATGTATCTGCTACCATTCAGACACACTGATATAAGACACATCACCGGGTACAGGGCATAATTCCAACAGTAACGTTATAATATTTTCAGCTCTCATTGCGAAGAAATCTTATAAGGGGTCAGATCATCACTGTTAAGTCTGCTCTTTGACGTTTTCTTGTCTCTTGCCCTTGCTAGCTCAAACTATCTCTACTTAATCCTAGGTATCGAAACTTGTATTTATACTTATAACTGTTAATTGTTGATACTAAAGATAAATAACATGTTTAGGTTTAATCTATTGGGTAGCTTCACTGTGCTGCTTGTAGACTAAGAAAAAAAGCCGCAAAAAGAATCTTGAATGAGGCCAGCTGCTAAATTTCGCAGGAAAAAGAAAATAAATGTAGATTTAATAGCATGTAGAAAATATATTCATATTTCCGCAGGAAGATTCGAAGGCTTGTAACTGTATTTGAAACCTTTACATGAAATAGATAATTTAAAGTTATAAGTCTAGCACAAATCCAAA
>JAHPZR010028811.1:45000-51623 GCA_019787425.1 Platygyra sinensis
TGAGATATCATAGATCAGATAGTGTCAAAGTTGTCTTGGGCTACATTCTCGCGGCAGTAGTGATCCGTTCTAGAAATTTCTTTTAATGCCTCTTAATTTTACTTGATTTTTGTTTACAAGGCATTCTAATTCCTTTTTAGCCGGCTTCTTAATTTGTCCAAATAAATCCATTTGAATATTTTTCTTCCAACAGTTTATTTCTTCAAGATTTAATTTTAGAGATGATAGAAATTTGGTGTAAGTTGCAGTGATTAGAAAAGAGCTGCTGAGTTAACTCTACAATTAATACTGTGATTTATCTTTCTGTTGCATTCAAAAGTTAAAAGGCTGTAAGGGACACAAACGTCATTTTTTTTTTCGTTGAAAGGTACGTCCGTAAACACAATTGTAATCCAGTCTGAGTACAAGCAGCTCGACAATTTACAAGATTGCTTTGTCTATAAAAGCCAATTCTCTGTTTAGATCAAATCAACATTGAAAGCATGGTCAATAGAGTGGTTAGAATATTTCATTTTCTTGGTCGGAAGGTTCAAATCTTGATTAAAAAGTGACCTTTCCTGATAGGATGAAGCGAAAATCTTGGTTGAAATATTTTTTACAGGTGAATCGGGGGTATTTTGAAAAACAAAGCCACTGCCGTCGTAGGCGAATTAAACTGAGGGGCTCTGAGGGAGGCCAAGAAATTGCTGATTTGGAAAGAGCACTGAAGGAATCCTTTTGTTTCTTCTCTTCGAAAAAAAGGTAATTCATATTCTTTAGAATTAAATGCTGTAGCGTAATTAAATTTAGTGTATCGTAGCCAGTCTTCGTCGTTTTCGAATAAGGATTGTAAACCATAAATAGGAATTGTAAAATATAAACAGTAACCTCTTGGCTATGATGCTGCAAAGTAGATATTGCAATAGATATTTTCGAAACTGAGGCTTGAAAATGCGAACTAGTCGGAGAAAAATGTCTCACGATCGTTTTGAAGTGCTACTTAGAAATAACGAGGCACGTTTCTTTTTAAATAACAAACAAAATCGTTTCATGTAGTGCTATGCGTATTCAGGAAGACCTTACATTTCTTGCCGAAGCTAGGTCAGTGGTTAGGGTTGAATGACACTGGGAAAATAGTCTTAATTTGTGAAGTAAAACGCTCATTGCTTTTAGAATAAACATGCAGCGAAAGCGAGACGGTGCACTGTTTGTGTCAATTAGTCTGTCGGTAAATCAAAATGGGTCAGTAGCAGGTGTTTCTGATCTTCAAATTTTCCAGAAATTTTCTAAATGAAAAATGAAATAACAACGAGAGTCGGCACTCAAGATAGCAGTTAATACGTATGGTCAGTTTAATTAACCGGGGAATTTAAGGAAGAAAAACCCGGAACTGACACACTATGACTTCCGGTCTCACGCTGAAAACGCTTTAAGCTTTTAATCGGACTCGGAATAAAACTTGGGTTTAGCAATTAAAATTGAAAAGGGTGTCAACATGTTAGAAGAAAATGGAACTGGTTAACAATGCGAAAATGGTTTGTTTTAGAATCTGTGTGATACCTGAAAGCCTTTCGTCATGTCAGGCAGGCCCCGGTTGTTCAAAGGCTGGATAACGCTATCCAGCGGATAAATCGCTATCCAGTGGATAACGTGGTTTGTTTTGTTAACATTTATCCACTGGATAGCGATTTATCCGCTGGATAGCGTTATCCAGCCTTTGAACAACCGGGGCCTGGTGTGTTAATAACTGGAGCGAGATTGGCACAATAAAATCAAAAACAGTTTTTCTAAGTTCTTTAGTTTTATATTGTACTTTAAAACAGTCAAGGCTCCCTTTATTGTCCCTAAACATGCATTTCTGCTGTGGATTTGCGCGGAATTGGAGATGATCGTACGACATTTATTTTGTAATACAGAGGTGCTAGTCCTTCGCAGCTTCCCCTCGCCTCCCCCCTCAGTATTCCTACAGGTTTCCCTAATTTCTCTCTGAAATGGCAGTAAAATGTCCCCATACAGCGGTCAACGCTGTTGAGCTTAGAGGTCGACACACACGGGGGGTCTAGTCCCTACAACTAGTCGCGGGGACAAGTCCCATCGTGTGATCTGCGACTTGTTCCTCAAAACGCTTCGTGTTAACTGTTCGTGGGAAAAGTCCCTGAGATCAGTCCTGTCGTGTAAACTCTGCAGGGGACTAGTTGCAGGGACAAGTCGCAGGCGCTAGTCCGCTCTTGTGTGCCGACCTTATAGAGGGGTATTAGTTTTCTTATTTATTTTCTACCAAACAATAAATTCACCGAACTGGGGCCCATGAGGCCATTCCTAGTTAATCTGTATCTAAAAAGAGGGAGATACTTCCACCAGAAACTTCCTGTATAATGCAATCTTCTGTTCATATTAAGAACATGTGAATAAAACAACCCTATAATCACAAACTTTTAGATTTTCCTCTGGCTTTCCGGGTGGGGAAACGTTTCGCAGCCTTAGAGAAACGGACCCTTGAGGACCCTGAGCCTATGAAAGATTAAATGTCTGAAGACCAAAAGACCAACAAGATGAACTTATACCTACGTAACTTATACGATTATCATGAAAACAATTACTTTTTCCTTCAGCTCGAGTTTTCCTCTTGATCTAAGTGTCAATCTTTCGGTTTTACGTTGATAAAGTCACTTGACAAAATACCACAAAGCTTTTAGTGTAATTAAACTTCAATTTCCAATCCCGTTTATAAAATTGGAACGTGATTGTGCCTAATACATCAATTCAAGGAGATAAAGGAACAAAATTTGTTTCTTAAAATATGTTTAGAATGTTGCAAGCGGGGCGCTTTGATTTTCAAGCCAAGAATCAACAAGAAAACATGGAAATAATCCCTTGATAGTTTTCATAACCTTTTAATTGCATCTTGCTTCTGATTATTCTTAGATTTTATTCCAAGTAAAGATAGCTCTCTTTTGACTAGCTGGATTTAGATGATCTAAACTAGCTTTTAAGCCCATGGATAACCGCTTTTATATAGTATCTATATATTCTTCCCCTTTCCACATTTTTGCAAGATTACTGAGTTTTCCTAAATAACCGAAAACTACTAATTTTCTAAACAAGGGATCGCACGCTGGTAATGGGCAAGTAAAAAAACAAAAACGTAAAGAAAGTAGGAAAACATTACCACTGAACATTTTAAACTAAGGACGGAGAGTTTCGAAACATTTTATCTGCATAAAGCTTGAAATAACCTTTATTATAGATGAGTGAAAGAGAGAGCAGTTTCACCGATTAACATATCAGGTTACGACAACCGTATATACAGGATATTAACCCGACTTTGCGCAAAAAGCTATGAAAAAGCGGGAAGTAGAGTCATCAATATCTTCACTAGTAAGGATATGGGGAATACGCCAGTCGCGGGTCCCGGATGTAATTTCATATGAATTTTAGGGTGTTGAATTTTCCGGTAAAACATTCGTGTCTGTATATTAAAGGGGAATATTTATATAGAACTATAGAGTGAACATTTTTATTCTCATTCTAAAAAAGAAAAAAAAAATGAAAATTTTACCGAAGTTATGTTTTCTGCAAGTAAAATAATTAAGGAATTTATTTATCTACTTTTCTAATAAAGAAAGAAATAGCGACCAGATACCGACTCATCGTTTTCGTTCATAGAACACAACACAAACTGCAACATGCTTGTCGGGCTTCGTTGTTTAGAACAGAATTTAAGTCATAAGATCCACGGCTCTCGTCCGTTACATGGAACAAAATTTACACGATAACATACACTCTCACAGTTTTGTTAATCTTATGAATACCGGTATTTACGCAGGAACTCACCTTCTCAGTGTAAGAAGCCCTGATTAGTACCACTGTTCACATTTGGATATTAGTACCTAATATAGGAGATAAAAGCCCATTACCTCCAGAATACCTCTACAGCCTCTCATAACTGGATCAATAGTCTAACGTATTAAGGACGGTGCCTACTTTTGTTAGTGCGCACACTTTCTGCGCATGACGTAAGCCATGATTTAAGTGCGCGCGCGCTGGAGTTGATATTGACGCCATCAACTACGCCACCAAATACACGACTAAAACTGAAAGAAATTTTTCCACTGTAACCAAATCAATTTTAATGAGCCTGTACATTAAACCAGGAACACTGGAATAGCAGCATATCGCTAACCAGTAAATGTTAACGTCTTCCAGCTGATAACCTAGCTGTTATCTTTCAAAAATCTCACTGAAATCCAACTGTTCACATGTACCTGCAGATGGCGTAGTGCACGCGCAAAAACGCGAATGTCTCACTTACTGGGGAGGTGACAGGAAAAAATGTAACGGACACCGTAAAAGTTTTCAAAAAAGATCAATAACTTTAAAAAACGCGTGGTTACCCCTACATTTTATGTTGCAAAATGGAAGTGGCAAGGCTATTCAGCATGTGATTAGTTTCTGGTTGTGAGCAAAAGGTATTTAGACTGTATTTTAGCTGAACCAGAGGAAGGCTGTCAGAGACGCTAAAAGCGCTTTTGCAACGATTTTGTTGTTAAAAACGTACCAAAATTGATTTTGATGTTACCATTTGCCATATAGTTGAAAGATCTTTTAAAATGTGTTTGCGTTTCTGTATCAGTAAAGGCGAATTCTAAGGAAATCTGTGAGGAAATATCCTTTCCCTCTTTTTTGAGAAAATGCTGATGTCAGCATTTTTGTTGAAATTCAAGGTTAATTATCTCGAAAAAATGCGTGGCTACCCCCATTTTTCTTTGTGGATTCCAATAGCCCTTGCAAAGTTCTACTTTTTCGGCGTGGTCCTAATCTGGCGCAAAAACCTTTGTATTTAGTAGGCACCGTCCTTAAGTCTAACGAACTTGTTTCCTGAATCTTGCCCTATCAAGTTCGCATTTGTTGACCTTGAGATACGATCAAAACAATATTGACTTTAAAAAGTCAATTGGAAGTGAAGTCACTGGGTAAAATAGGAGATGCTTAGGATTTCGCGATTAAAATATTCTAGACATGACAAGTTGAGAACATTCAATTTTTGAGCCAATCTCTTAAAGTGCCACTATGATCAAATTCTCGATATCCAGTTTTTTTACATTTTCGTACACAATAGGTCTTTCCTAGTTATCTTGCAAAATTTCACTCTATTACTGACATTACAACGCGAGTTTTTTGAACCTTTATTTCCGAGAATTTAGCACCGCCATTAATTTTCCTTGTTCCAATTCTTGGTTGAAAATTGGAGAAAATGACGTCATTTTCTCAAAAATACCCACGGATTGAAATTATAATAACAATTAGTACGGCAATTCGCACGAAGAAGAACAAAAACTTTGGCCCCTGTATTCGTACAATTTTCCACACTTATTCTTATTATAATTTCATTCCGTGCGGTATTTTTGAGAAAATGACGTCATTTTCTCCAATTTTCAACCAAGAATTGGAACAAGGAAAATTAATGGCGGCGCTAAATTCTCAGAAATAAAGGTCCAAAAAACACACGTTGTAATGTTTGTAATAGATTGAAATTTGGCGAGATAACTAGGAAAGACCTATTGTGTACGAAAATGTAATAAAACGGATCTCGAAAATTTGATCATAGTAGCACTTTAACTAATGATAGTTCTCAAGATTCATGACGTTTTCAACGCGTGCGCATACTCCATTTCATTTGTTCATGCATAATCATGCATGACTTCATGCATGCGTTGATCAGAAGTTTTAGAGATGCTTTGAGCTCAAAGATTTATTCTAGACATTTTAAAATCATTCTAGACGCGGTATCTTTAACAACATTTAGGATGACTGGCGAAATCCTTGTCTTGTCAGACGTTTAGACATTCAGGGACATTTAGAACAAAACAATAAACTAAAAGAAAGTTTGTATAAATATTGAACACAAAAACACTTGAAGAATGATCTCGGCGTCTTGCATAAGAAAGCGTACAGAACCTTGTATAAAGTTCTCAAACCTCTCCGCTTCTTTGTGCTCAGATTTCACTGAAAACTCTTGACAAATAAAGCTTAATTCAAACACTGGAATATATTTGAATAAGCACATAAATCAAATAATTTGCATATCTTGTGATTTCTGTGGTTACAGCATTGACTGATTTTGAGTTAGTCGAATTACATTGGACTCCAATACGTTTTGCAAATTAGGCCCAAGTAAAAGAACTTTATTAAGCAAAATATGGGCACTAATTGACAATACAATTTGGTGTAATAAATTTTATTTTTAAAAGTTCAATTTAAGTATAACAATTTAAATTTTTAATAAATTAAACATGCCCGTCTATGTAGTTTTGACATTTGATTTTTATAATTTTACTTTATACAATAGCATTGCATATTGCAGATATGGTAAACTTGTTAATGAAGTGATGCTATTAAAATAAACTGAGAGAAAGGAAATAAATAAAGAGTTAAGACACATAATATTAGAGACATTTGTGCACGGAATTTCATAGAAATTACGTTAATTTTCCGATGTTTTTCAACAGAATATGGCAAAGAAGTCAAATTTCGAAACGACATTTTTTCGTGTCATCAAGTTAATAATTCTAACTATATAAAATATATGTTTATAATAAGTTTTAATTTGAAATAGGTAATATTGGTGTTTTTTTTATTTCGCC
>JAHPZR010028813.1:0-15000 GCA_019787425.1 Platygyra sinensis
TGTGAATGATCTCAAAGAACTCTACATGAAAGAAGTTCAACGGGTCCTGGATAGGGGAAAGCCAAAGACTATGCCGAGAATGCCACTTTCAATGCTCCTGTATGTAGAGGAAGGCTACAAAGGACTTACTTAGAGCGTCTAAAATGGATTCACTGTATTGTAATGAAATCGATAGAGTGATTGCACGAGCTAAGGTGCGTGTGCTCAAATGCATAACGGTTGTATTTGAACGTGATGCTCGCACAAGTGCTAAGACGGTTATGGCGAGTAATGAATGCGCAATGTTCTCGTATTACAGGATATATAAGAGGCTCACGTCATGGAGTTGTGTGTGTGTGCTTCAGTAGACTTACCATTTACGGTTAAGCTGAACGCGAGGAGACAAGTAATTAAACCGTTGGCTGTTGGACTCTGCGAGTGGAAGTTGTTGTTGCCCTCGCGCGTTACAGTATTAAACTCGATGCATTACACCGTAAAGTCATAAAACTCTTCAACGCTTTTTTTAAGGAAGACGACATGGTTTTTGTCCAAACACAGAAAGCAGCGGAGTCAGCAGTGGAAAAATGAAACAAGGTCATGCTGAAGAAGGTATTCCCCGAAGCAGAAGAAGAGGTCGACCCCTGGATTAACCGTGCCACTCTTATAAGAGAGTGCACGCGATTGTAGGGTTTTACTCATTATTTGTAAGAGGCCAGACAAGATAAATTGCTCCAATCAATCACCGGAGAATGACAAGAAGGTCGTTTGTAGGAGTGCCTACCATGAAAGATATTATGCAGAGAACAAGGATCGAATCATGACTCGGCAGAAACGATGGTGTACAGAGATTGCCGAGATTCTAAAAACCCGTCGTGAAAGATGGTCTGAAAACAACAAGGAACGGAACATCAGGAGCCAGACAGTATATACTCAAAAGAACAACGAACATGTCAGCAATTACCGAAGGTAATATCGTAAAAACAACAGGGAACGGTTAAATGGTTATGGAAAAGTTTACTATGCCGAGAACAAGAAACGGATCAAACAAAGACCTCTTGAGCAACGACAAAGAATATCACGCGAACAGAACATCACGCGCCTTGGGGTCTGGGACCAAAGATCTGAGAAACTGGAAACGAGTCTAGTTCCCAGCGAACATGCTGTTACACACTGTGAAATATAAACGTAATTCTTACATTAAAAAGAGTTTTATTTTCAACTTTGTGTGATCCTTGAATGTTTTTAGACGTGTGCCTTCTCACCACCAGCGCCACAGTAATTTTTTTCTTTTTACAACTGAACTTTACCATTGCGTACCGTAGAATTGTCGTCATGTGCTATGTTTTGTCCGGTCAACGCGAGGTGTACCTCCCAAAACCCCTCGTCACGACGTCATCCTCGGCCTGAGCGTACCTCCTCCGCATAGCGTCATTCTCGGCCTGAGCATATCCCTACTCTTCCTCGCACACCCTCCTCATCAAAAAACCTTCAACTTCATGCTTCGCACCACTTTTACCTTCCCTGCAGAGGGGGTATTCCCCTATCATGACGCCATGCCATAGAGTGGCTATCCTATCCCCCTTTCTATAACGTCGGCCCATGAAGGGGTAATCCCCCTTTCATGACGTCCCGGCCTACAGCGGGGGTATCCCCTTACCACGACGTCAGTTCATTCAGAGGGTATCGCCTTCAACCATCTAATCAACCCACCCCTGACACCTCCTTATATGTAGGCGGCTTAGGGTTAGGCTTAGGCTTAGGGTTAAAAGTTTACTTTGGAGGTTTTTTTTTGTACCACCACCATTTTACCTCCCGGCACCACCTGGCTGATGGCCGGTGACGTCACGTTTTCTCGAACTTCTATTGGCAGCCATTTTGAATAAATTAAAAGGAGATGCAATGAGGCTAATTTGACACCCTATATACTACTATGAGGCTTTAAGAGTCAAGAAACAGTTTCAATAAAAGCGCAGAAAATTAGAATTCAAACCGTAGGAAGGTCAACACATACGTTTAATTGAACTACAACCAGGATTTTCTGATTCGGGTCTTTTACAGTTTTAACTCCAGAAAAGGCAACCGGACAAATCAAAACCTCGTAGGATCTGACCTAACCTAGACCCTAAGCCTAAACCAAAATGCAAATGCTTAAAGAAACTGAACTTAGACAGGCTGACCATATGGTTGGGGTTATCTGTTATATATTTTCCAAAAATAGTTATAACAGCTAACCCCAACTGTACGGTCAGCCTTTCTAAGTTCCGTTTATTCATTTTACAGTTGTCTGCTCAGTAACCTCGCCTTGGAATGGCAGCGAGGCTGGAGGTGACCTTGCTTTGATACAGAGCCTCTCTACTTTTGTCACGTAAATGAACCTAGTTAGTATTAGAACATTTTAATTTACACAACAAAAGCAGTGAGGTCTGTTTCATAACAAGGTCACCTGCAGCCTCACAGCCATCCAAAGGCCAGGTCACTGAACAGGGCTTCAAGGCAGTCACCGCTGGCCGAAATTTTAGTTGTCATTCTTGCTTGCTTGAAAAGAGAAATGTAACAGAATAACTAATATATTTGTATTTTTGTTTCGTCTAAGCCGTTGATCCAACCTTATTTACAATTCTGGCGTTTGATCCTGAAAATAAACGTCTTTACGGTGTCAGCAAACGCCACCGTCTGTACATGGAAAGCGATGATGTGTATGGTCAGCAGTGGCACGTGATATTGCCTGTTAAGTGGGTGAACATACGGGACAAGCCAGGGATGCAGTTTATCACTGAAATTCCGTTTGTTCCAGAAACTCGATTCACTCGGCTTCCAGCTCCAGAAGTGACGGAAACTGACGTCCAACGCAATAAATGGGGAGGTCAGTTATTGATACATATACTTATAGGGATTTATTTACGAACGTTCCCATTGTGCAACTATGTCCCGTGGTACAAACCTGATTGCAGACAACATACATAACCTGTCTGATTTGATAGCCGTCACCTGATTTCACAGAGGAGTGAAAACCAGAACAAAGTCACCGTGGGAGAACTGCCGTGTGGTTCCCAGCCACTGGTTCCCACATGGTGTGTGTAGAGCTGGCGCTTAAAGGAGTGCTTTGCATCCACCCTGGCAGTAAAGGGCAGGCTACATAGGGCTTTTAGTCCTGTTGCCTCCCGAAGACTATGTCTTGCTGATGAGGCCTAACAAGGCCGAAACAGCTGTCCATGGCTGCCACTGCCCGAGGGATATGGCTGTGCGCATGCGTAAGGTACTGGCCAGACCGTGGGTTGGTGTTTCGAGTGTGTCACTTGCTTTTATTGTTGTTTTTAAAGTGACATGTAACTATTTACTCTATTTCACGCGCAGTGTTAGAAATTTATGTAGGCCAATTAACTTGCATGTATTTCACTCGCAGTTCTTCATTGATTTTCAATGAAGAGGTATTCTTTTAACGCAGTGGGCGTGTCGTCCAAGTTAGCAAAGGCTAATAAAATAAACAATTCGTTTATTTCATGATAAATATATCCTTTAATTAATTAGAAAACAGCCTCAAGAAAATACGCGTGCTGACTGGTTAAAAATCGTGTTTCCATAACTCGATAGAGCACAGAACTAGCACGAGCTGTTGACGTAATGATGTCGCAAGCAAAGAAATTTACATTTTAATGATGAAAGTAAAGAACTGTTTCCTTGTTTTCCTCGTGAAAGTTTGGAGAAATCGAGAAAGCTGTGGAAACACTTGCTTACGGCTCGTGTTCCCACAGCGTGTCTCAGTCTCCCAAACTTTCATTCGTGTTTCTATTTAACAAATAGATTCCATGTTGCCGTGAGTCTGTTCAGTAATAGGTCAAGATGACGTCAAAATGTGGTAAGAACAAAAAAGTGGCACACAAGGCGATAGCCGAGTGTGTCACTGATGGAATGTATTTGGAAACTACCACCGAAAGAGCTTTTTTATTTCAAAAACTTTCAACATGAATTCGAAAGCAGGCCTTTGCCCACTCCGCTTACTTTGACAAACACGAAAAAAGCCATTTGGCGTAATCTTTGTCCATACAAATGAAGAAATCTCACTGGTTGCTATGCGTAGCAAAAGAAATTTGATTGGTCCAAGGAAATCACGCCACTGTTAAACTTGACTCGATGGTCGCTTATCATGGAACGAAAACTTACAGAGAAAGCAGAAATGAATTGCGATATCCACAAATCTTGAAGAAAATGCTGGAGACAGATTTTGTCATCACAGGCAGGTCTGTGAGCTGAAAAGCTTGGACGTACCTTAAATGTTGCAGGAGTTGAAAAAGTACGCTCGGAAAATTTGCAGGTGCGGTCAACACTGGAGGTACAGTAAAAACCCGCATTTATATAAGAACCTGGATTTTTCAATTTAGCCTAAATAGGTTCTTATATAAATGGTACTTAAAGCAAATTTAGGCTACCAAGGTTCTTAAAATAGGTTCTTATATTTTCATATGAATTTCATCTGAATATGCTATATATATTATAAATATCATCTCATAATACGGTATAAATCATTTATTTGTACCACAGAGCAGTTGGAGATGGTCAGAAAGCTTTCTTTGACTTTCTTAGACATACAACATGGCACTTAAGCTTGAAAGAAAAAAAGTTATGTCAAGTTACTTCGATGATGATCTTAATTCAGCAGTTTCTACCTATACAATTTTACAGCAACCCCACTGATAAGAACCTATCTTAAAATGTTAGCCTAAATAGGTTCTTATGTGGAGGGGGCTTAAAATGAAAATTTAAGCCTAACAGGTTCTTAAAACCCAGGTTCTTATACGCGGGTTTTTACTGTAATTCAATTCTAGTTTTGAATGAAAGAAGCGTAAGCGACAGTGGAAGTTTGTGACTTCTGTGGTTGGAGATTATTAAATCACTCTGATATAGTGTCGGAGTCACCTTATAGCTGCGATACAGTTGGCTGTGAGCTGCAGCGAGTTATGCTTTGTTCGCTGCTGTGCCCTGAAACGGAGCGGAAAATACGCGTCGGAAAGCAAGGTTGTGTGTTTAGTTTAACTGATTTTAAAACTCGATGCTTTGATGTTTCATTCCTGACATCAATCTGTGTCAACAATTATTTTGAGACTGAGAAAGTTTGAAATTAATTAATGTCATAAACATTTTTTTCATCGGGCTTTTATATTCGAGACAAAACAATGGTTTCTTACCTTAAAGTTAATTTGGAGACCAATTTTGTTTTTGATTTAATCCCGCTCGAATGCCGACTGAGACTGCTCGAGTATTTTTTCTGAAGCATTTCCTTAAAAAGAAACGGTTTTTTCTTCTCTCTGCTTCTCGTACCTAATTAATGCATCGACAAGACTTTTTTGATCTTTTCCTTCGCCCAGTCACTTAAAATATTATCTAAATTCTCTAATCTTTCCGCCATTTTAAAACATAGAGAAGGAAAATCTTTGTAATAATGACGTCAACTGTGCGTCTGTCCTCTGATAGATCATAGGCGTGAACCAATCAAAATGCGAGAATAACTTGGGTTATTATATAAACTAAAGTATTTTATGGGCGTAGATTGAATTTTTTTTCATTCCAAAGGGGTTTTAATTCTAGAATGAAACATCATCTCCTGTCAAACATTTTTTCGCTCAATACCCTAAAAGATACAGCAAAAGATCCCGCTTTAGACCTAAATACCCTAAGAGGAATCAAAATCACTACTTTAAACCGTAAAAAGTACGACGAGCTACCCCGTTCTTTTTTTTATGGGAGTGTCCCTCCCCGGGGGGAGAACCCTCGACTTTTCACAACCTCTCAAATTACGGCCAGGAATAAAAAGCTAGAGAAGCGAAAGTAGAGGTGAGGGGTGGGGTTTGTGAGCGAAGCGACAAACAAATCGGATTCCCGCTTCGCGGTCGACCTAATTGGACTACACTCAGTCCTGTTACCATTACTTACAGGATCTTCTCTGGGTCTTCACATCTTTCCTCCTGCCGTAAACAAGTGGCTGTTGGTTGGTTTGTTTAGGAATCACGGTGAGTAAAAATGCTAATTGTGTACCCAAATGTAACTCGTCCAACATCTGACACTGAAAAATGAGCCTTTGCTTGGCCGTTAGAGATCTGAGTTTAAGTGATAAAAATGTCGTCCAAATGTAAGACAAGTATTCACCAATTAACAGGGTTGAAAGCGTGCCGCAATTTCAGTGTTTAAGAGGTTTCATAAACTGGAAACTAAAGCAAAGCTTTTTTTTAAACAATTTCAGCTTAACTTGACGCGTTGATTCAACAAGGGGTCATTTTTTTCATTTTTTTTAGATGTTAGTCCATGTCAGAACAGTCCCTGTTTAAACGGAGGAACATGCAATGTAGAGAGCGATGGATACAGCTGTGACTGTTTGCCATTTCATTATGGTCGCCACTGTTACGGTAAACTCAAAACCAGATATTATACCTTGACCTGAGCATACGCCAATTTGGACGTTTGACATATTATTACGGAGATTTAGCAAGCCACGACGGCAACGGCGACGAGAGCGTCACCACACAAAAGGTTTAATGAGCAAAACAATAGCTGCGCACGTGCGTTATAAATCTTTGTACATTTCTTTGCCGTCCTCAGCAAAACAACAACGTGAAATGACTAGTTTCCATGTAGTGTGGAGAACACGAACCGCAATGGCTAGTTTTTGGTATCTTCTTTTGGAACTGAACGCTGTCGGTGCATATTTAGCCTCAGCAAGGTTTTAGACCAATAGGCGTACTGAACAGAGACACAGAAAAGTCGACATTCGAATGTATAATATAAATTTATTTTTTCCAAGGCGTAATCGTTCCCAGCGCCGTGGGCATTGCTAAAACTCTCTATTATCAGATGGTGGCTCCGTGAGCTGGCAAGATGAAAAGAATTCTTCGTTGTGATGGAATACCCGAACGAGCAAGATGGCGCTGTATCCTGCCAGAAAGAAACACTTTTTTCCAGTGCGTTCAAGATGGCTGGAGTTCAGCCAACAGGGTCTTTAAGGGTATCCTCGGGATCCGGGATTTGACCAAAATACGGTGCGGGAATCGGGAAAACGATAAATATCTTGACGAGATCTGGGATTTGACTGCTTCCCGGGAAGCGGACTCGCCAAAATTTGGGCATGAGATGCGGGATTTTTTCGTCTGTTTGTTGGGAATTCGGGAAATCGTCACGACCCAAATAAACGTCTAGTGGCCAAAGCCGCTCGTGTCTCCTTTCAAACCAAACTATCGGAGTATGCCTGGTTAATAGTTATCAATTGAAACTGTGAGAGAGTATTTTGTTTCAACCAGATGCCAGAAAAGTCCGGCCACGTGGTGTAATGGCATACGAGTTAGTGCCTCCATGCTCAGTTGACTCAGTTGCTCGGTCTCTTCAGTCTCTTCAAAGGTTCACAATTACTGTAATTTTGAGGGGATTTTTTCAACAGCTTATCCACTAGATGGCCCTAGATATGACAATTAGATATAGCTACATTGAACGTTTTGGTCTCGTTTTATCTTGTGGCCACCAACGAGTCTAGTTCTAGCGCCAGAACCTCGGCGATCCACAAAGAGTTATTCAATGTTCCACTAAGCGGTGACGAACCCAAGGACCTGTTCAAGATCGCGAAGCACTTAAAAGCCTTCACTGGGTTAGCAGAAATCGCTAAGAGAAAGGCCTCGGAGAAAAACCCGAGGTCATGATTGTCATATCGTGCTCTTTCATCATACTGAGGTACAAAAAGCTCTATCTTTTTTGGAGGAACCTTTACAATGTAAAACCACGCGTTAATTCAAAATATTAATCGAAGGGCCCAACCTGCACATTACATTTATTTAATTATCTTTTATAGAAATTAGACCTTTTAATATATCAGTTTTTGGGAAAGAAAAACGAGATTCAGGATAGTGATGAAGAAACTGAGCGGAGGGGGGATACTCGTTAAAAAGGAGCGGGAATGCGGGATCAGGACTCCCCGTACCCCTTACAGACCCTGAGCCAATATCCAGCCATCTTGCCCTCACGCTTGGTCAATAACCCAGATATATTCACGATACTTTCCCAGGGACTAGACCGTAAAAGATAACCTTACTGATCGAGTAGAACATTTAATACTACTTAATAACCGAGAGTGAGGTCGTTACGGGAAAATCTCAAACTGAGGCCTTGCCGTATTGACCGAGCGATAGCGAGGTCAATACGGTAGGCCGAGGTTTGAGATTTTCCCGTAACGACCGAACGGTCGAGGTTATTAAGTTGTTTATTATATGGCTAACAAAACGGTTCTAAAGAAAGAAGAAAATCTAAATTTAAGGGAAAGTCGTTACTTCACATCCGGTGATGCGCGCGCTTTTCTATTCATTCATCTTTCCAAAAGGAGAGCGGCCTCTGGGGACGAGAATGACTGCATAACAGAAGCGTACTCCGTCTAGAAAATATATTTATTTTGAAAAACAATGATCAATACTGCCGCAAAAAGTGTTTAAGTACAGCTGTAATGTTATATGACGAGAGAATTTTCATCGACATTCTCAAGAATCAACCGCCAAACGTCAATTCCTACAGAAAAGTGCTTCAAACTAGCTCAAAAGCCGTGCGGCCGTGTCGGTAAAAGAAAATACAATTTAAACGGAATCAGCACTACTCTTCGTCGTCCGCTTTCGATGAAAACTCTTCGCCTTATCTGAGGTTCCTGGATTATAGTTACTAGCCCGCTAAAGATCTTGAACTGGCGCTCAGAGATGCTGCGAACGTCCACACCGGAAAAAAAAACCGCTCGGCTGTTTAAATCTGATGGTCATTGAAGATGTTTAAACTGGCTTGTGTTACAGCAAGAGAATTTGTTGATGTTGACTGCTGCACTGCTCTGGGGTCCGACGGTCACCAATTGCCTTTTGCAAGGTGAAAGGACAGTGAAAGGAGACCTGCCTTCGGAAAGGAACCTCTCATGTGTACTTCGCTGCAAGCCCGATAGGGTCTCGGGTTCGTAATCGTCGCCATCTCTTTTCCGATATCTATAAAAATCTTAGCCAATAAGTGGTCAACGACGTCAAGGACGGCAGCCGGTAAGTCCAAAACTTCTACTATATGTTTCCTTTGTTTCTAGACGACAAATATCGCTGAAATGTTTTAATTTCACTGGCAGTTTTCCTTTCCTTTCATGGTTTTGCTCTTTGAACATTTCAATTTCTTCCTGACCAATTAACTCGTTCGTAATTTGCCGATGTAACTTCATTTTTTCCTTTTGAAGTAATAAAATTAACTCTCTGAATGTTAATCGTCACTCATCGTCTTGTATCACAACGATTTTGAATGTAAATAAAGCAAGAACTTTAGTCTTGCAACTCGTGAATAAAAATCTCTACAAAGCACTTTCTATGCTGTAATTTGTTTATTGTATATATAACGAGAATTAAACACACCCATTAAATCAGTTTTAGTTTTTTTCCAGCACCATAAGTTTAAATGCAGAACGCTGAGAACGTAATGAGTGACCGTGCGTAATGAAAAACAAATCCGCTTTCCAGTCCAGATACGGGCGTACAACGAGCCTACACAAGCTTAAATATAATACGGGAGAATTCGTAAATACATAATGAGAAATCTTTTCGTTTGTCCATAATTACTGTCAAATTCAATCATGTCATGGCGACGTTTCGCGCTGTGCAAAGACTAATTTGGACTCCGTTGACTTACACTGTTTAAATTTGAATGTTCCTCCTTGAATGTTGTTGGCTTTCTGATGTTAAATTTACTTCCTCGGTTTCTGGAATGGCCATTGATTCTCAAACTGAAGTTCTAGCGCTCAAGATATTTGTTGGATATATTCCATTGCTGTTTTTCCGAAAGTGAAGTAAAACGGGAACCGAAGCCATGTTATCGAGACACAAACTTCAAGCAGACGCTGATTTCAAGCCCGCGCTTCTCGGAAGCCATTAGAGTGCTTAACTCTGATTGGTTAAGTGATTCTATCATGAACGGTGATTGGTTATATTTTTCACATGTGAAGAACGCTATACGCAAACCTGATTGGACGTATCGCTTTTTTCACAGGTGAAAATATATCACATATAGAATTCTATTTGCAAGGTTTATTGCCTAAAGTTCTCGCTATATATACAATAAATGTTGCTTATCATACTGATTCTCATGGATGAAAACTATTCCTGTTTTTTCCAGAACCTCTAGATATGTTTTCATTAGATTACGTTAAGTTAATTTTTTTCATTTACCACAGCTAGTTTATGGGCTTCAAAAATTTTAAACAACAACATCAGCCACCTGACCAATTTAAGTAACTGGTTAAGACCTGTCAAGCAACTGAGTAAGTCTCTTTGGAAGCGTTGCTGGCTTGCATCAGTGGATGGCTGGTCTGCCGACACTTTCCATTCATTATGCGACAACAAAGGACCAACAGTGACAATTATCCGTGTGGGAAAGTACATCTTTGGGGTATATACGAACGCATCGTGGGGTGAGAAACATTCACTCAATATTTATGACTTATCACCTCTAGGAACACATCACTTTGCATCCAAACTGGTAAATGCAAAACTGAATAGTTCAGTAAATATCAGAAACACTTTAAATAACCGTCATTCGCATCTTAGTGTGGACACGTCACGAAAACAGCTTGGTCTAAACTGTTATCAAACGTTCTGTGATTCGTCATCGGTCATTTAAAGTTTGGCAGAATGTACCAGTTACGCAAACTTACACGCCAGAAGTCCAACACTGTAGAGTTGTGAAATTGGTTTCAATAGTTTGAGATGAAACTTCAACCAATAGTCCTCTTGACAAAGGCCATCCATGCATGTTTGAAGTTTCGTCTAAACTTATCTATTAAAAACAGGTTGACATCTCAATAAAACGATTCCAGCTATATGCAATTAAATCATCCATTTTTGTGGGGTTTTACGATTAGAAGCAAACGAGCGTATTTCTAATTTTTACCAATTAGGCTCGTCCAGTTGTGTCTTCAAGCCCAGTTCAACCGCGTTCTTGTTCTCACTGGTGAATAAGCGAGGCTGGAGTCCAGTAACATTTAGGCCACCAAGAGCAAGTTATTCTTATGAGTATGCTATATACAGCTGCCCTTCACTCGGACCCACATTTGGACTTGGATCGGATATTTACATTGTCTCAGAAGCCTCATCAAGCACAAGTTCACACTCAAACCTTGGATCCACCTACAGTCCACCATCTGATCACAGCTATGGTGACGTGTTCACACAACCATTCCTGGCAGGAAGTTTTAATTTTCAACCAGACGAAGTGGAAGTCTTCTATGAAACAAACTAGAAATAAAAAAACATTAACATCTGCAGTAGGAGAGTAACTAGCTTTTGAAGAGTTGTACGTAGGCCTAGCAACGGGCGCGCATCCAGAGAGTGTTGACTTGGGGGGGAGTATGTTATTTGAGTATTTTTTCAGTAGACAACCTTAAAAATTTTTGTTTTCGCTTTCAGGTAATAAAATACTGTGTATTTCGACCGCTCCTAAATTCTAGAAATTCTAAATTCTAACTAACAAAGAATGGACTTTTCACTCATAAAAGCACTTGTGTTTAACCGAACATTTGCTATTGAGAGTGTGCCTGTCACCTTGCAAGGTTAAACTCTTGAGTTGTTTTGTGAGTCTTGATGTTATCGCCACAGGGTGGTGAAAGGAGTCGTTACTTTCGGCTTGCTAAACCGTATACCGTATGCAAGTTCAACTGTTTTTTTTCACCAGACAGTTGTAAAAAAAAAAAGAACCACCTTTGTTTATAGGGGCTTGTTGCCTTCAGGAAACCAGAATTTGAACTGAATATATGTGCGCAAATAGAGGCTTCATGCCGGTGAATACGGAAGCCTCGAAGGGAATTAAATGAACCAGTCTTTAAAAGAATAAAACTCGACGAAGAAAAGTTTTGTCAAAACAGAGTGCAGGGTGTGGATAAAGTTCAATCGAATGGATGACAAGGTTTGATGAAAACAAATCCTTCTCGGGTTCAACGCTGTTTTCAGAATTAATCGTACGTCAGAACATTAGCTCTCGAACTTACAAGGTTTGGGTATCATACTACTTCAACTTTAATCTGCAGCGTAAGGAAGGGAGAGTTCGACGACAGGACCAGTCGGGAAGCAGCGCGAAAATCATCAGGCGACAGACAAGAAAGGGATGTGTATTTTGTTCGCTAGACACACAAAGAGAAAAGCAATACGGCAGTCGGTTGATCTTCTTAAACTGTCTTTAAAGATTGATTTTAGCATTTACCAAAAATTTATCTTTCTTTTTGGAAAATTTTCACCTATGTGGAACTCCTTATCCTTTTTCGCCAGGAACAGAAGTGTTTTCTCGAGGTATATGTAATGCAAGGAAAATAGCGAACTTTCTCGACAAAGACAACTCAACAGGAAAGCATTACAACATGGCAGGTTTACAGCTGTTTCGACAAACGTTTTTCCCAAAAGCGTAAAATTGAACGCGACAACGATGCCGATTGGTTTTATGGGTAGTAACACTTTAGCGTTTCTTAATTGATGCTCACGGTGTTTCAACATGAATGAAGGAGAAAGCATTAATGCCCGGTTTGTGCTGTTTCCTTCTATCGCAATGAAATACTTAAACCTTCTTTTTCACGCAACCCGGCGTGAACCACCATTACCCATAATACATTTCGACATCGTCGCAGACGCATTTACGTTTTGGTAGGACAATCTTTCTCGAAACAGAAGTATGTTACTATTTTATTTTTTTACCATTTAAAAATGGTAAAAACCCGCTCTACACAAACGACAGCTTCTCTTAGGGAAAAAAATATGAAACAAAAACAAACACGGTTTTGGCATTTCTTTTTTACTATAAAATTATTATGGGCTACAATCATAAACTGTTTTTAATTCAGTAAAACTATAACACCGCCAAGTGGTTGTAAAAAACACTCCTCTGCGACACTCCTAATGAATAATTTAGCTGAAGTAATAATACTAAGTCAAGCATCCGGTTGTTTACCTTACTAACTTAAAAACAAAATATTAAACACAACATTCTGACATTTAAAAAAAAAAACAGTAGCGATATTAAAACACCGTTTGTTTTTCAACTATGCATGACTGAATTTTAAGTCCCCGACGGGAATCGAAGCATAAAATTCACCATCTTTATTCACTTATCAACGATGTTTTGAACAAAAACAGACATCAGCATAGCAACCCGGTGTCTACAGTTCCTAAGAAAGATATCGGTATCCTACTTCCCTACAGGGTACTTGGCTTACTTAAGCGCACAGTAGGCGGCAAAAATAAAGATATTTTTTCAAATTTGTACAAAACCTTGGTTCGTCCAATCTTGGAATACGCTTGCCCGGTGTGGTCACCACACCTAGCCAAAGATATCCATGAAATCGAGAAGGTACAAAGAAGAGCTTCGCGAATCGCCTTAGACCAAAGAAGACAAGAGATGGCGTATGAGGAGAGGTGTAAAATTCTTTAATGGAACTCTTTAGTACAAAGGAGTGATTTTCTTTCCCTGGTAGAATGCTATAAGATCGTATTCAATCTGAATGGATTAAATTTCAGCGATTATTTTGAACTGTGCAGGAACACTAAGTCGAGATCTAACCATCCATATAAGTTACAAACCAAACTCGCAAAATTGAACTGTTATAAAAATTATTTCTTTGTCAGAATTATCAAACCTTGGAACGATCTCCCTATAAATGTATTCAATTTTTGTGACAGTCCTAACGTTAGTAAGTTTAAAATCATATGAATATTTATTGAGCGGCCATGTTATATTTATTTATGATACTTATCTGTTTCTTATCTTATTTTTTTTCCTTATTTTTATTAACTAGTTTTTATAGTGACCTTAGATTTTATATTTTATCTTTAGGAGACCCTTGATATAGGGCTGACCTCTGGGTTTCCTTTTTCTCAATAACTACGTATTTGTATGTTATTTAACAAATAAAGAAGCCTAAGCCGTGTATTACACTGTGATAAAACACGACAGGAATTTGAAAACACGAGGGAAATGTAGAAAGCACGAGCCGCAGGCGAGTGTTTTCTACATTTCTCGAGTGTGTGTAATTTGTGTGGTTCGAGATTACGCTAGCTCAAAACTGAAGGACAAATAATATAAAGAGAAAACCTCTCCGAAAAACCATAAAACTGAAATGAAAATTCTCGCTAACCCAGGGCTAGCTAAATCGGGCTTTGAACAACCCGGACAGAGGATTATACTCTAAATGATCTTTTGTTCTGTTAATCATTTGTCCCCTTTCGGTGATACTTAAATGAAGAGGTTAAGTTAAGTTTTCATTTACTCGTAAAAAAATAATGTTTATTTCTATATTCTGTAGAAGAAAATATTACAGTGCGACTACTCCAACCAAGGCCACCCGACAAATTTTCCACAAATTTGATGAATAAACATTGTGGAGGTTAACAATGGTTTTCCAACGAATTATTCAAAATGACCAAAAATCTGTTGCCTTTGTGATGTACAGCTTGATTACAAGGTTAATTTGTTGGAAAACTATTGCAAAGTTTCACGATTTTTTTGTTAAATTTGTAAAAAATTTTGTCAGGTGGCCTTGGTTGGAGTGGTCACACTATAATTTTCCCGGAAAGTACCACTAAAATGCTCGAAAATATGCTGGCACAATGTACAAACGCCTCCAACGGTGTTTAAAAAAGGGAAGGAGAAAGCATGAATACATGTGTTTATGCTGTTTTCGTCTATCCTGCTCAAACGACTTTGAGTTGTGAATGTACCGTCATTACCCATAATACCTTTCGACATTATTACGCACGCTTTTACTCTTTGGTAGGTCAACTTTTCTCGAAACAGGTGTATGCTGCTACATAACCCGCTTTCAGTACATAACAACGACTTCTCTTAAGGTAAAAAAAAAAAATGAATCTTAATAAAAACACTTTTGCTTGGAAATGGTGACGGGCTAGGGCTATATACACTGTTTTCATTTTAAAAGGAGCTTTTCCAAGAAAATAACTTCGTCAGTTGTTTGTAAAAACTGACAAAAGCGCTCTTTCGCGA
>JAHPZR010028813.1:20000-24009 GCA_019787425.1 Platygyra sinensis
TATGGTGTTCATTGCAGTACAAGGAGAATGGTTAAAAACGTAATAAAAAGAGGGCTCACCGTGCTTGTTTTCATGCCACGATGCTGACAAAATATGGTTATTAGGGTGACTTTTGGTTATCTCATAGACCCTATGCAAAAATGGCTGCCATTAAATTATTCTTTTGTTCGTGTTCAAAATAGCTTGACTAACCTCGTTCGGATAACAAATTCTTTACAATTTTTGTCTCAAAAACGAGGTTAGTCAGGCTAATTTAAATACGAACAAAAGAATAATTTAAAGGCAGCCATTATTGCATAGGGTCTATTGCGCAACAAATAAGCTTGATTATTTTTCAATGCGGCGTGTTATATCACATAGAGTTCGACTTTCTTTGATTACCTATCCATCTACGTCCCAGAAAAAATGGCTTCAAATACTCTGCATTATTAATTTATATTTTTATCCTTTAAAGGAAACATAATTTGGACTTGCTCTGTTGGGCCCGTTACATCTCTATCTGTAGCATTTGTTTCATTTGCCAAAAAAGTAGCCATAGATTTCTGCCAAATTTTTTCTCAGTTATTGCGGATATTGTTCTCAATGAATTTATAAAATAAAAAGTGGGGGTCACCGTGCTCGTTTAAGAGAAAAGGAGCATTTATATCGCTATCGAGCTTAGTTTGAGGGAAATCTCTTATGTTTTGTACGCGCGCGTGCTCATGTGCGCGCGCTGATGACGCAAAAATCGTGCGCAGTAGGAATGCGCAATGCAAAACTCGGGTATCACCTTAAGGGTGTTTTAAGCAGGTCATACTGTTGCTATGGTAACCTGTTGTCGGTATCACAAAAATGATAACAACGTGCTAACCAATGACTGGGTAGCTTTTTTATAATAAGCGGACAGACACATGAATTTATAATCTATGTGATGCGTCAACGAGCGAGAGCGGACAATTTGACAATTCGTTATCGTAAAAAAACTACTTGACGTCAGTCTTGAATGCGTCTGTCCTGTTATTGACAAATTTAGTCATAACATTGTCAAAAGTACTCCGCGGATCTACTCGGCTATTGCCTCGTGGATCCACAGCTACTATCTTTGACAATGTTATGACGAAATTTATGATCAATAACAGGACGGATGCATAAAAAACTGACGTCAATTGGTTAAAATGATTATAATGATCTAGCCAATCACGAAAGAGGAAAACAAGCAATGAACCAATCAAATTGAAGAAAGCAAGGCGACTTTGCTCAAACGCGGGAACCATTCAACGGTTGCCAGCGGGGAAAACGCCTGTACGCGGGTAAACTACGGGGAGAAAATTCAGTCACGGGAGCCGAAATGTCTTATCTCTCTCTGGTTCGACTCATTGTTATGTGTTTCCTGTTTACGGTGGGAATCGTGTAATGTTAACTTAAAAGCATTATGTTGTACGTCGACCCATGTTGTTCTTTTCACAGTGGTTTGGCCACTCAGCACCTTTTCATAGCACATGAGGAAGACTCCCAGGGAGGCTGCTGCCAACCTGTAGGTGAAGTGGTCTTTCCCTAAACAGCTCGATTTTGATTCGGCTCAAAACCTAACTGGACCAGAATATACCAGCTTGATAAGTCAGGAGTCAACCTTGATCGTTAAGGTAATATGATAAATGGTTAGAAAGTAATTTTAAGCGAAATCTGTTTAAAAATAGATCTAGAGTAGTGGTAGTCAGGAGCTAACATAGTGAGATAATGGTTTGACACTGACTATTTTTTTGATGTTTCGTTCAAGACGTTTCGGCTGGTGCTTAAGCCTTCATCAGTTGAAATATAATGTTAGTACGCGTGATTCAAATAACAGCCCGTCAAGCGCGCGCTGAGGAAAAAACGCATGAAGTTTCTTGAAAACGTAGCGCGAGACTTATGCGCAAGCCAGAGATTTGTAGACCTCTGGGATGGCGATGTGGTCATTTCCGGATTGCGGATCCTGTACTGAAAACCAGGCTTCCAAGAAAAGTCGCTCGTGATAGTTAGCCTCATGTCCAACAACTCTGACATTTCCAAAATTCATTTCGTGGTTGTTTTCATGGACATGGCAGGAGATCTTAGAGTTGTGGTCAAACATGGAAACAGCCCTTTTGTGTTCCGCAATCCGAGTTTTAAGTGATCGTTCAGTCTGACCGTAGTATACAAAACTGCAGTTGGTGCAACAGATTTTGTACACTGTGCCAGACTGTGGCCTGTCAACCCTTTCCTGGGCTTTCGGTCGCGGGAACAAACTGTTCAAAGTTCTCAATGGTTTGAAGGCGACTTTGATTTGTTGCTGCTTCAATATTCGACTGATCCTTTCCGAAATGCCCTGCACATAGGGTAGCACCACAAAGCCATTGGACGGTAGATCGGTAGGGAGTTTCGACAGCGATCTTTCGCAGCTACTGATGAAGGAAGATGGATAATTATTGTCTCGCAGAACAGCTTTGACTCGCCTTCGTTTCGTCGCGTTTCCCCTTTTGTGTTGATGGTATGTTCTGTGCCCTGCGTAGCAAGGTACTGACTACAGATCTCTTATGGCACATAGGGTGGTGAGAATTGAAATCGAGATAGCGGTCTGTGTGGGTTGGCTTTCTGTAGACATTCACTTCAAGCTGCGTGCCCCTCCTTGTGGTGATGGTGTCTAGAAAAGGTAGTCCCTGTCCCTTGGTGTCCTCAAGTTCTAGGGTGAACTGTATGGAGGGGTTAATTGAATTGAGATGTTGGTGAAACTCATCCACTTGGTCCTTTTTAAGACACGTGTGACTATCGTCAACGTAACGGAACCACCATTTAGGGGGTGGGGAGCTGTGGCGATTGCAGTTTCCTCAATCTCTTCCATTACGAGGTCTGCTATGACGGGACTGATCAGGGAGCCCATCGCGCATCCAAAGATTTGTTTGTAATGGATGGCGTCGTGTTTGAAGTAGTTGTGATTGAGAACAAATTCTAATAACCTCATGATGTTGCTGATAGACATATTTGTACGTTCCGCTAGATCCTGATCTTTTTGGAGCCTCTCATTGGCGATGGTTAGAGCTAGATCCACGGGAATGGAAGTGAATAAAGATTTAACGTCAAAAGAGACCATGATTTCGTCACTGGCGACAGTATGTTGCTGGATCTTTTGAGCAAATTCTGAGCTGTTTTTGACACAGAAACGGTTTCTCCGAAGAGGGGACAGAATGGAAACAAGATGTTTGGATACAGCGTACGTGGGGCTACCTATGCTGCTTGTGATAGGTCTCAGTGGTCTTTCAGGTTTATGAATTTTCGGGAGACCATAAAACGACGCTGGCGTTGAATTACTGCAATACAGTGTTTTGTACAATCCCGGTCCAATTTGTGATATGTCGCCATTCTTTTCCTCTTTGATGTTAAGCAAAAGCTTGTTTAGGTCTTTTTCGACGCTTGATGTTGGATTCGATCTTTTGTCTGTGATTTTCAAATAAGTGTTTGTATCATTCAATAAAACAGATACTTTTTCTTTGTATTCATCCATATCCATTACCACGACGGATCTCCCTTTATCGGCAGGAACAATTGTTACCTGCTCATCTTTTCTCAGGTTGTTCAATGCCCTTTTCTCCTCTGTTGATATGTTAACCGCTGCAGGCACTTTGCAAGTTTTCTAGGTGTTAGCGACTGAGGCACGTATCGTGTCTTTGGCTGATTGACTCAGACAGTAAATACCCGTTTCTATCGAGGAGAGTATTTTTGAAACAGGAACTTTCGTTGTGGTGATAGAGAAATTTAGTTCTTTCTTAGGGCCGTAATCCAACCGGAGTCAAAACCCGTTTGGATATGTTAACAACCCATTTCTCCTGGTCAACCACGGTGATCGTCGCGTTACTTTGCTCATGAGGTCGCCGATTTTTCTCGCGTGCGTGTCTGCTAACTGTTCTGAAACTGTCTCAGATGTGCGCCGCACAACATTTTGGAGAGCAAGCATTCTTCACGAGGAAGGTGGTCTTCAAGTTTTGCAAAAGCTCTTGTATCTAGCAGCAACAAATCA
>JAHPZR010028815.1:0-2500 GCA_019787425.1 Platygyra sinensis
CCAAAGCTCTCAGGAAAAAGCCGAAGAGGTGAATTTTAAGGCGAAGTTTTCGTTCTTCACGAATCTTTCGGCCCCCGAAACACACACATTTGGAGCGAAATTTATTGGGCTTTATGGAACTGTTATTTTTATTGCGATTCGGGACTTTTCCTGTTGAGGAGAAAGCGATTTGTGGAGTGACGTCTGGCCAGTGATGTATGGAGTGGTCTGCCTTTCCATTATTTTAGAAGGAGGAGTAACGGTTTCAAATAACTTCACTAAACGGCGTCAGAATGGCTCTAAAATCGGCACAAGAGGCAAGCTCGCGACACATTTGAGGTAGGAAAACTTTATTTCAAATGAGATAGTTATTTTACACAATTTTTTTACGATCGGTGATTTTCCCATACAATTCTCTATATACACAAGCTGTCGCATACACCACGTATTTATAGCTTGGGGAGCCTGTGTTTCAACTCATTAGAATGCGCCCATCGATTCAAAGCTCCATCACCCTCCCCCCCCCCCCCCCCCCCCTCACCTAGCCTGGACAACCCACGGGTATTTGACTGTCTTCTGCGCCTGGGGAGCAGGGAATTTGACACAAAAGGCCTGGGGGGTGGAGATTTGAATCTTGCCTGGGATGGGCATTTTGAAACTTGCCTGGGTGGGATGTGGAATTTGAACCGGAAGTGTCCAGTATTTCCACACGGAATACACTGTTTTTTCAGGTATGGATAGTTTTTTTCTACATACCTGGAACAACAACGGACATTCTGTTGGAACAACTTGACACTTCGATTCCAATTCAGGACCGCAACCATCCCACCCCACCATGGCAAGTTTTAAACTCTCCGACCCCCGAGGCAAGGATCAAATTCAGGGGGGGGGGGGAGTTAGTTTGGGGAAATAGCATGCATACAATACATACACACACTTTATTAAGGCACAGCGAAAACATCAGTTTCAAGATTGAGATTAAACAAAAACTAATCTACATGTTTTGCCGTGTGTAGGTGTGGGAGTATGAGGAGGACAGTTGTCGATTTATCTCATTACTAAAGTTAGTGCATAAAAATCTAATGGCTCTATTTCACAAATGCGCCCCACTGTAGCAGAAACTACGTTTCAAACAGTCGGTACGGGGCTTAGGCAGAGCCAATTTGTTTACACAATTTCCAAGTCCATAGTCCGTGCTGAAGGGTTTTGATGGGCCTTTCAGGTATTCCAGGCTGATTAGGCTGATCATTCAAAGTTTTAAACATCAATTTCAATTTTCGCTTTTTCCTTCTGATATAGAGCTCCCTCCCTCGCTTACCGCGGAAGGCGGAAGCGCTAGAATAGTAATCAGACTTGCTGATAACCCTAATGGCGCGATTTTTGTAGTTTTTGTAATTTGTCGGCTAACTAGCCCGTTGTTGAGACCGTCCCACACAGGACAGGGAACAAAAAGAATAAAACACCTAACTAACTAACTACACCTGTGGTGTTTAATTCGTTCGTTATAAGAATTGCGGCTAAGTTTAATTCAGTTGCCAAACATTTGGCCACCTGGGATTCATAACCGGAATATGTGTTCATAAAAGCCATCTTTTTCCTAGTTTACATTAAGGTGTTTTTTTTATTAACTGAACATGATATATCAATTAAGAACCTTCAAAACCAAAATAGGCTGTTATGGTTGTAACTTCCGTTGTCGGGGAAAGTAAACCAATTCGCTCGATTTCCAAACTGAAGCGGAACAGAATCCCACTGTCTTCCTTTTCATACTGATGTTTTGGTCTCCCGGGCAATGATGAAGAAAACAAAATAGAACTGAATTACTTACCGAAACAAGATTGGAGAAAAAAAAAAACAGATGTCCGCTTCGTAGAGGCCATTAGCAGTCGAAGAGAAAGAGCATTGACTAAGTACACCTACCCCAAAAAATTTTTTTCGCTAAAACAATAAAGCTTATTTTGTGGAGTAATTAGCCGCAAAAATTTTTTGATTTGGTTAAATCCTCGAATTTCTGTGCCCCCTTGAAACCGAATTCGTATGGTTCACGACCGAACATAAGGAGTCTGGAGAGACTAAAGCCGTGACGTCACTTCGAGAACGAAAGCTTCGCTGTGCCAGTCGGTCCTTTTACTCTGTGTGAGCGTGGAAGCCTTTTTGCCGCACAAGTTTTTCGCTGGGGGCTCCACAGTCGACAGATTTCTGTTTTTATCAACAATATCTTCTACTTCGTCGGATTCTGAAATGAGCTTTGACTCAGAAGACTCCGAAATTTATTATATCGCTGAAGAGAATGACGACTCGCACTTGTAAACAAAGCAAAGCGAATAGTTAAATGATGACGGCCGAGCTGATTTATATGCTGACAACTCTCTGGCCAACGAAGAATGGATAGACAAATGAGGTGGATGCTGACAAAGAACTCGAACGAGCTCTGATGGACAGACCCGAAGGCAATGATATGCCGAAGTCAAGACTGCAGCGGGTGGTGCGTATATTTACTAAATTCGCGCATTCTTCGATC
>JAHPZR010028815.1:5000-25393 GCA_019787425.1 Platygyra sinensis
AGTCGGTCGTTCGGTCACACTCTGAGAACACGACTAAGATATTGCGAGATATGCGAGATATGCAAATGTCGAGAAGGACTTAAGCACTTGCAGGGAACCCACATACAGTTCACTGAATGGTTGCATCATGCACGCGCAACTGATTTATGCAAATTACCACTTGAAACCCGTCAAATTCATTATCACATGTCTGTTGGTTGTGAAAGTAATATATTTTTTAATATGATTTTTTAGTTTCGCTGCAGCCACTACTTTGGTAAGTGAGGCTAGTTGTTCTAAACTGGGTTACCAGCTGTGCACTTGTTTGTCGCTAGAATTTGTAAATTATTTGGATTCAGAAAATAAAAATCTCTGAGATTCCCGTTTCATTAACGCTCTGTCTAAAGTGCCAGGCACCGGCAAGGTCTTAAATAGACTAAATGCCCGGCAGTCAGAAATTTTCACAGAATTTCCACTGAAAGATTCTTTCAAACTTCTTGATGGTATTTGATGTTTCTTTAGAAATGCAGAGCGATTCCAAACATTACATTGGTGTGCAAGATGACGAAATAACCGAGCCTGTGTATACTATACAATCGGCATGTGCTTGACACTTCGCAAATTTACGCTTACATCGGCAGTTAGAGATATTTAACGAGTTGCTACAGAAAGCTTCCTTTGAACCTAATGAGAAGATGTGATGTTTGTTTGGAATAGCCTAGCGATTCTAAAAATTATTACGGATTTGTAGTGGCTGTGATTAAAAGCTGGAGTGGGGAGGTGGACGTGGGACGCGAGGACCCGAGGACGCGAGGACGTGGGGGAACGCCGGGACGCCGGGACGTCGGGACTGTGGACTCGGGACGCGGGACGGGGCCTCGGGGACGCGGGGACGTGGCACTCTGGTACACAAGGACGTGGGACTCTTGGACGCCGGGACGTGGGACTCGGGGACGCCGGGACGTAGGACTTAGTCACTGATGACGTCATCGGTTTCAAGTACAGTGGTGGAGACACAAAATTAAGGGCCTACTGACGTTTTTTGGGGGATGCGTTGCTAAGGATGTAATAGTCAAGTAATTTGAGAGAATTTGGCATTATTTTGGTCAGTTTCAAACTTTTGTGAAGCAGTGACCCTAAATATGACGTCATTATGCCACGCCCATGGTCACGTGACCGATAAAAGAAAACTCTAAATTTTTCTACGTGCTACATAATTTGGGTATTTAATCAGTGATTTGATAATTTGTATTCATTTTTGCATCCTCCTAAGCATGGGTTTCTTTTTATTTTGAAAAATGCTCTTTTTAAAGAGATAAACGATATTGAAATACCCATAACATTTTCAAACAAAATGTTTTGAAAAAACCAATGCTTAGCTATATTCTGTATTTTGGGGTAAACTGTGTCACATAAAAAAATATTAATTCAATTTAAACTCCGCCGAAAATTTAGCGTTTTTGCCCAACCGGAAGTCAGTTCCTTTAAGCATGCGCGGTTGATCTGTGTTTCGCGCTGTGAATGAGCAAGATCTTTGCGTGCTAGTTGTACGCGTCAGCTTTTGACTTAAGAATAAAGTTTATGCAAGAAAGCTCTCTTCTCTGGTATCGAGTTGATTTGTGAGTTTCTTAGAACAATGCACAATGCTTAATCATAACCAGTTTCTGCTTTCGATTGATTCTTATTCTTTCTACCTGTTTGTCAAGTTTGCAGAAGTTTTAATTTTGAAAGGAAAAGCTGACGCGTACAAGTAGCTAATTTGCATAGTGGAGCGCGTGCACTTTCATGTCCGAGTCGGTGTCAAAAACTTGAAAAATATTTTTTCGCCATCTTTTGTGCTGAGATGCTGCAACAGTTTTCGCCAACGCGTTATAAAGCTACTAACGTCTTTTGTGTTTCTTCAGCAAAGTGAAATTTTATACTGGGAAAATAAATTAGACAAGGAGTTTTTAGAACTCAAACAACAAGGTTGGTCAAAGAAAGCGATACCGTAACTTTGCTGATTATCTCTGTTGTCTTCCGATATTTCCAGCTGAACTTTCTCTTCCCTACTTTCCTTCCCGACATGAATCAACCCATGTTTTTGTAATGTTTTGTATTTTAATTTTTTTTTTTGGTTTAGTTTTTAACAATGGTAAACGCCATAGCGTGTACTATTGAGTTATGGTACACGCGGGAGGTTGCTAAGCACGAAAGAAGCGTAAGAGTCGCACGAGGCGATAGCCGAGTGCGACTCTAGCTTCTTGAGTGCTTAGCAAACCTCCCAAGTGCACCATAACTCAATAGTACACGTTATGGCGTTTACCATTTGTTTTATAACATAACACTGAGACATTGAGACAACAGAACTGCTTTTATTGAGGAACATCGCAAAAAATGTTCGTGTAGTCTTATATGACAAGAGAAAACAAGCGCGCGAAAATTCATTCATGACAACCGACTGCCTGCACACCAGCAACTCGACAAAGTTTAATCACGTTTCCTGAAATATCGATCAAAATCCTCTTTCTAAGGTCTGTATCCAACAACCGGTGAAATAGTTCAATAGAATTATGAAAACTCAGGGAAGAAAGTAGACAACCGTCCAAAGTCATTTAAAACACGATGGACTGAATTTCAGATTGATTCAGAGGATGAACCGTTGAAAACAATATGCACATTTTGAATAGTGCATTCCCTGAAGAGCGATTTCGTTGCCACTTGTTTGGTCTGGAACGACGTGGATTGCTGAGAAGTTTCTGATGGCTGGCTGTGATTGTTGGTAGAAGGAGAAAAGGCTCTCGACAAGACTTGGCTGCAATTATGGAGCTGCGAGGTCGAAGGCCGCGAATTGTAGCTTACCAGAGACTGCTCACTGCGGTGTCCAGAAATGGCCATTATGTGGCGGTTTGAAATCCCGGCGTTGGACCAGAGAGTGATGGCAGTGGCTCTTACACAATGGTTTGTGTAGATTTTGGATAAACGTGCTTCTTCGCTGATGGTCTTCATCATTTTAGCAAGGCTGTTTATTCCAAGCGGTCGTGCTTCGTACCAAACGGCATCTAGAGCCATGCTATTTTTCTTGGGATACTGAAAAAACGCAGTACACTTTGGATTGACCTTCTGGAGATACAATTTGAGGGCCTTGTAGCCGTCACCTTGGTCTTCGGTCTCATACATTCTGGCTTCTTTTTCCGTGCTTTCAACGTCCTTTAGTCCTCCGGGATTATTCTTTGATAATTCATCGTGACTCATGGTCGCGTAATTTCTTCCAGCCGCATCGGTTTCAAACTTGAAGCTGTTCGTTGTCAAGCTTCTTTGCCCTTCAAGGCCCCTTCTGCAGAAAAACAGGACGACATGAAACCAAACGTTTCTCAGCAAGGAAAGCGGTGACGACAAGGACAACACTTCACTTGATTTCAGCTTCTGGAGGTCTTCTTCCTCGATAGCAGGTTTGTGCGAGACATTTTCTTTGCCGCTTCGTTTTAGATTTTTTATTTGCGCATCTAGCATGAGATTTGATCTCGCAAATCTTGGGTCACTTGAAATTTGCAGGCCTCTGCTAAATGGCGGGGTATTGAGGAATCTTTCTATCGAATGACGAAATCCCAGCAAGGTAGATCTACTGTAATCTTCGCCCTTTTTTGTTCTCGCTTCTGCATAAAATCTGCGTAGGTTTTGATCCAGCTGGCCTATTTTCATCGCTTCAAGCGGGGTTTGAATTTGTTTTTCTGCACACCATGCTGAATATAAAACAAAAAGAAACGGACTATCAAAATTTGGTTTGTAATTGAACTTAACTTTTCAATTTATTTTCATCTGTTATCAAAGTGAGCGCTTTTTAAAATCGTGACGTGAAAACAACAAATTGAAAACGTAATTTCGTCGACGTTGTCAGCACATTAGCATTTAATTGGGTTCACACATATCTTAACAGGAACAATTTCTAAAATAATTCGTTTAATCTTTGTCGTAAAGCCTATTAATGAGTTCCAACTAAGCGTTAATAATCTGTTGTTTACCTTTAAATGTGGACACAGACCAGTTTGTAACTTCTTTCGTCTTTTTTGAGTGTCGTTCACTTACAAGGTCTTCAAGATCGCTTTCGCTTAAACTTGCGAATCTCTTTGCAGGTGGCTCGGCTAAAATGCTCCCAAATAGGTCGAAAGATGGATATTCTGTTTCTTCTTCAGACAACTGAGAAGACATTTTAGCATTTTTGGCAGAAGGGATGTCAGCCATTACTTTGGAAACAATGTCTGTCAAAATATTTGCTTTGCAAACATTTGCACACACGTCAGCAGCATACACCCATGGGCAAATAGTAGATGCTGAACTGACCAATCAGAGCGCGCGCTTTGCTTTAGTTATGTTATAATTGTTCTTTTTAAAGTTTTAAAACGACTATATTAAAACAATTAAGGAGGCTCGAAAGGGTTTTCGTTGCTATATTGCTGTGAAACGATGGAAGATTACAAAGACGGATGTTTAATGGTGTGGGCAAACTATATGTCTCCTTGCAACTCTATTGTGGGCTATACTTTAAGGGTACTTGTGACGTCATATCAGTTACCATGGCAACGCACGAGGTCCACAAAAGCGTCCTCTAAATTTCGTTTTTGTAAATTATCTGAGAAACTAATTCGGTGACCTACCATTTTTATCTCTTTGTTGGAAAGTTCCCTAAATTCTTTAACTTTTCAGACAGTATGGAAAAATTCTATCTAGTAGAATTAAATGTATTTAAAGAAAACGCGTTTTATGGCTTACAGAAAATTCCACTAGATAATTTTCCCGAAACTTTTATATCTGAAGTGCCATCGCGAATGGTGCGTGTATGCAAAAAATCAAGATAGGTCACCGAGCGAACTTTCGAGCTAAAAGCAAATGTTTTCCGCAGATTTTATTTCCGGTTCGCGCGATTTTACGCAGCATTAACTTCCGGTGTGCTGATTTTAATACTGATTCAGCTGACGTGTGCATCTTAGTTATGGCGTGTGTAGATTGCGCGCGCGCGTGCTGCTAAAAACCCTTTCGAGCCTCCTTAGAGATTGTTGTCAATTTCCCACGTCGGCGAGTGATGACGTCAGTCACCGGAAGTGACATTTCACTTCCTTAGCAACGCGCGAAAATCCGTCAGTGGGCCCTTAGGATATCTCCAATGCTATTGAAACTTGTCAACCTCGGTTCCAGGGCCTTTTCCCTGGTGCCCCGCCCCCAAGTCAGGGTAAAGGCCCTGGGAACGAGGTTGGAAACTTGGCAAACAAATCTTCTAATAGAAGGACAACCTTGCATACGGTTTGCGCGTCGGAAATTTGAATTCGCCAATCAGGATTCAACAGGCGGGAAAAAGTTTACTGTCTTACGTCAATGTAAGTTAACAGGAAAGGCATTACATTCGGCGACTTTTGTCACTAGAGATTGCACTAAATATTCACGAAAGGGATTTACAACTGCAAAACCCATATCAGGTTGTTAAAAGTGAAAAATATGAGACATTTTCAATCTGTCTCTTTTGTTACTTTAATACAGTTTGAGAATTGTATATTTAGATAGCTTTTACCTAATTTTTTACATAATTCGTAACGTAGTTTGTCAGTAGGTCCACATCAGCCTCTGACTGCCTCTAGTTTAACCTACTTTACCAAATAAAGTATGTATGTATGTTTGGCGCCAAAATGAGTCGCCGGCTTCTCGGCTCGTAGTTCGAATTCGTAGACTGTCGCCAGGCAGGATAATAGTTGTGCTATTTTTAACAAAAAATGCTGTTTCTTCGTCAACTTAAACCCCGAAATCGCCATTAAAAGAGGCCAAAGAAACTTAAGCATTGTCTTTATTCTGGTTAGCTGCGAAGAAAAAGGCTATTATCGTGTCGTTTTGGTAGGACAGCTAAGTTTTGTCGGCCGCTTGTGCTGCGGGCGCAGCTGCCTTATGCAAACCTTCTTTAAAAGGGTTCCAGCGCCGGGGCATTTTTTCCCGCCAAAATCGCATCGTTCCACCTTCAAACTTCGCAGCATAAAGGTCCTTCTATTATAAAGAACAGTCAACGGCGAACTCAAATTCATTCAAAATCGCTCAAAAAACCGCTTTTGTGGCAAAAGGACGACTATACACCACAGGTAAGGTAATTCAATGTTTATTTATCATTGATTTACATACACAGTTAGCGATATATGGCTATAGGTGAGGCAAACGGTAAATCTAGTACATTTACTATAAAATAGCAATCGGCTACCCAGACAGATTGTGTGGGCCCCTGTGATAGCACTGGAACAAAAAAAAATATATCACGAAAAGAAAAACGCCATTTTACTCTACTTTGAAAAGTCTTTTAAATGAGCGCATGTTTGAAATGATTTGTTTTTCGGGTCATATGCACATTAACCCCTGAAAACTTTAAATGACAAATCCAGCGATTCGGGTGTTGTTTGTTTATCACGTCCTCGCGTCCCCGAGTCCCACGTCCCGGCGTCCCCGCGTCCCACGTCCCCGAATCCCACGTCTCCGTGTCCACGTCACGGCGTCCCGCGTCCCAGTCCCGGCGTCTCCGCGTCCTCGCGTTCCAAGTCCCACGTCCCCGTCCCACTTCAAGTCACAGCCATTTGTAGTGGACGAATTCGGCAAGCTTGTGCATACCATAAAATCACATTGGTCTTTATCCGACTGCCGGTCACGGTCTCAAATAGACTAAATGCATGCCCGGCAGTCAGAAATATTCACCTAATTCCTACTGAAATCCTCAATCAAACCTATTGAAAATATTTGGTGTTTTTTTAGAAATGTCAAGCGATCGATCCTAAAAAGTATTTTGGTTTTACATTCGATGAATTTACCGAGCTTGTGTATACCGTAAAATTGCGTTATCGCGAACATTTGTGAGATTGCCGGTCACGCTCTCAAATGGACTAAATGCCCGGCGGTCAAAAACTAAACTTTACGGTATACATAAGTTCGGTAAATTTGTAGCTTTCTGTAGCAACTCGTTAAAAATCTCTAACTGCCGATGTAAGCGTAAATTTTCAAAATGTCAAGCACATGCCGATTTTATAGTATACACAGGCTCGGTTTATCTTATGAGCCACCGTAGGAAGCGGCCCTGGTATGGTTCCCTGCAAGTGCTTACGTCCTTCTCGACATTTGCTGATACTCGCAATATCTTAGTCGTGTTCTCACAGAGTGTTTAACAAATGAATTAAAACTGTATAACCACAGCAACAAACCGATGAGAGTGCCGGATCTTTCAGTAGACCTGGATCAGTAGAAATATTAGAATACAAAATATAGACGGTACACTGATATGACCAAAATGAAATAAAACGGAGTAAAGGACTAAATTATTATTATTATTATTTATTATTATTATTATTATTATTATTATTGTTATTGTTATTGTTATTGTTATTGTTATTGTTATTGTTATTGTTATTGTTATTGTTATTGTTATTGTTATTATTATTTCATAAACATTTTATCGATTATATGTGTATATATGAAGTTTAGTTTTAATTTTTGACACTCGCTGAAATGCCTTCTGGAACTCCATACAGCACGCTCGTTGAGACAATTAAATATTTATTACATTTTTACTATTTGATTAATTTCCTTTTTATACAGCTCCTTTAGATTTTTCTACATTTAGGTTACCTTATTTAAATTGCTAATAATCAAGAAATGTGTGATAACTAATTATTTTAGTCATAGAAACGCATAGTATATAAAAACATTATCATAAGCTTTCTAATTAGGATTTTATAAGATTTTATAAAATTACTTATAATTCATTATTATGATTATTTTATATTATTATTATTATTATGTACTATTATTTAATACTATTAGTTATCACATCATTATTCTTATTATTAGCAATTTAAATAAGGTAACCTAAATGTAGAAAATCTAAAGGAGCTGTATAAAAAGGAAATTAATCAAATAGTAAAAATGTAATAAATATTTAATTGTCTCAACGAGCGTGCTGTATGGAGTTCCAGAAGGCATTTCAGCGAGTGTCAAAAATTAAAACTAAACTTCATATATACACATATAATCGATAAAATGTTTATGAAATAATAATAACAATAACAATAACAATAACAATAACAATAACAATAACAATAACAATAACAATAACAATAACAATAACAATAATAATAATAATAATAATAATAATAATAATAATAATAATAATTTAGTCCTTTACTCCGTTTTATTTCATTTTGGTCATATCAGTGTACCGTCTATATTTTGTATTCTAATATTTCTACTGATCCAGGTCTACTGAAAGATCCGGCACTCTCATCGGTTTGTTGCTGTGGTTATACAGTTTTAATTCATTTGTTAAACACTCTGTGAGAACACGACTAAGATATTGCGAGTATCAGCAAATGTCGAGAAGGACGTAAGCACTTGCAGGGAACCATACCAGGGCCGCTTCCTACGGTGGCTCATAAGATAAACCGAGCCTGTGTATACTATAAAATCGGCATGTGCTTGACATTTTGAAAATTTACGCTTACATCGGCAGTTAGAGATTTTTAACGAGTTGCTACAGAAAGCTACAAATTTACCGAACTTATGTATACCGTAAAGTTTAGTTTTTGACCGCCGGGCATTTAGTCCATTTGAGAGCGTGACCGGCAATCTCACAAATGTTCGCGATAACGCAATTTTACGGTATACACAAGCTCGGTAAATTCATCGAATGTAAAACCAAAATACTTTTTAGGATCGATCGCTTGACATTTCTAAAAAAACACCAAATATTTTCAATAGGTTTGATTGAGGATTTCAGTAGGAATTAGGTGAATATTTCTGACTGCCGGGCATGCATTTAGTCTATTTGAGACCGTGACCGGCAGTCGGATAAAGACCAATGTGATTTTATGGTATGCACAAGCTTGCCGAATTCGTCCACTACAAATGGCTGTGACTTGAAGTGGGACGGGGACGTGGGACTTGGAACGCGAGGACGCGGAGACGCCGGGACGTGGACGCGGGACGCCGTGACGTGGACACGGAGACGTGGGATTCGGGGACGTGGGACGCGGGGACGCCGGGACGTGGGACTCGGGGACGCGAGGACGTGATAAACAAACAACACCCGAATCGCTGGATTTGTCATTTAAAGTTTTCAGGGGTTAATGTGCATATGACCCGAAAAACAAATCATTTCAAACATGCGCTCATTTAAAAGACTTTTCAAAGTAGAGTAAAATGGCGTTTTTCTTTTCGTGATATATTTTTTTTTGTTCCAGTGCTATCACAGGGGCCCACACAATCTGTCTGGGTAGCCGATTGTTATTTTATAGTAAATGTACTAGATTTACCGTTTGCCTCACCTATAGCCACATATCGCTAACTGTGTATGAAAATCAATGATAAATAAACATTGAATTACCTTACCTGTGGTGTATAGTCGTCCTTTTGCCTCAAAGGCGGTTTTTTGAGCGATTTTGAATGAATTTGAGTTCGCCGTTGACTGTTCTTTATAATAGAAGGACCTTTATGCTGCGAAGTTTGAAGGTGGAACGATGCGATTTTGGCGGGAAAAATTGCCCCGGCGCTGGAACCCTTTTAAAGAAGGTTTGCATAAGGCAGCTGCGCCCGCAGCACAAGCGGCCGACAAAACTTAGCTGTCCTACCAAAACGACACGATAATAGCCTTTTTCTTCGCAGCTAACCAGAATAAAGACAATGCTTAAGTTTCTTTGGCCTCTTTTAATGGCGATTTCGGGGTTTAAGTTGACGAAGAAACAGCATTTTTTGTTAAAAATAGCACAACTATTATCCTGCCTGGCGACAGTCTACGAATTCGAACTACGAGCCGAGAAGCCGGCGACTCATTTTGGCGCCAAACATACATACATACTTTATTTGTAAAGTAGGTTAAACTAGAGGCAGTCAGAGGCTGATGTGGACCTACTGACAAACTACGTTACGAATTATGTAAAAAATTAGGTAAAAGCTATCTAAATATACAATTCTCAAACTGTATTAAAGTAACAAAAGAGACAGATTGAAAATGTCTCATATTTTTCACTTTTAACAACCTGATATGGGTTTTGCAGTTGTAAATCCCTTTCGTGAATATTTAGTGCAATCTCTAGTGACAAAAGTCGCCGAATGTAATGCCTTTCCTGTTAACTTACATTGACGTAAGACAGTAAACTTTTTCCCGCCTGTTGAATCCTGATTGGCGAATTCAAATTTCCGACGCGCAAACCGTATGCAAGGTTGTCCTTCTATTAGAAGATTTGTTTGCCAAGTTTCCAACCTCGTTCCCAGGGCCTTTACCCTGACTTGGGGGCGGGGCACCAGGGAAAAGGCCCTGGAACCGAGGTTGACAAGTTTCAATAGCATTGGAGATATCCTAAGGGCCCACTGACGGATTTTCGCGCGTTGCTAAGGAAGTGAAATGTCACTCTCGGTGACTGACGTCATCACTCGCCGACGTGGGAAATTGACAACAATCTCTAAGGAGGCTCGAAAGGGTTTTTAGCAGCACGCGCGCGCGCAATCTACACACGCCATAACTAAGATGCACACGTCAGCTGAATCAGTATTAAAATCAGCACACCGGAAGTTAATGCTGCGTAAAATCGCGCGAACCGGAAATAAAATCTGCGGAAAACATTTGCTTTTAGCTCGAAAGTTCGCTCGGTGACCTATCTTGATTTTTTGCATACACGCACCATTCGCGATGGCACTTCAGATATAAAAGTTTCGGGGAAAATTATCTAGTGGAATTTTCTGTAAGCCATAAAACGCGTTTTCTTTAAATACATTTAATTCTACTAGATAGAATTTTTCCATACTGTCTGAAAAGTTAAAGAATTTAGGGAACTTTCCAACAAAGAGATAAAAATGGTAGGTCACCGAATTAGTTTCTCAGATAATTTACAAAAACTGAAATTTAGAGGACGCTTTTGTGGACCTCGTGCGTTGCCATGGTAACTGATATGACGTCACAAGTACCCTTAAAGTATAGCCCAACAATAGAGTTGCAAGGAGACATATAGTTTGCCCACACCATTAAACATCCGTCTTTGTAATCTTCCATCGTTTCACAGCAATATAGCAACGAAAACCCTTTCGAGCCTCCTTAATTGTTTTAATATAGTCGTTTTAAAACTTTAAAAAGAACAATTATAACATAACTAAAGCAAAGCGCGCGCTCTGATTGGTCAGTTCAGCATCTACTATTTGCCCATGGGTGTATGCTGCTGACGTGTGTGCAAATGTTTGCAAAGCAAATATTTTGACAGACATTGTTTCCAAAGTAATGGCTGACATCCCTTCTGCCAAAAATGCTAAAATGTCTTCTCAGTTGTCTGAAGAAGAAACAGAATATCCATCTTTCGACCTATTTGGGAGCATTTTAGCCGAGCCACCTGCAAAGAGATTCGCAAGTTTAAGCGAAAGCGATCTTGAAGACCTTGTAAGTGAACGACACTCAAAAAAGACGAAAGAAGTTACAAACTGGTCTGTGTCCACATTTAAAGGTAAACAACAGATTATTAACGCTTAGTTGGAACTCATTAATAGGCTTTACGACAAAGATTAAACGAATTATTTTAGAAATTGTTCCTGTTAAGATATGTGTGAACCCAATTAAATGCTAATGTGCTGACAACGTCGACGAAATTACGTTTTCAATTTGTTGTTTTCACGTCACGATTTTAAAAAGCGCTCACTTTGATAACAGATGAAAATAAATTGAAAAGTTAAGTTCAATTACAAACCAAATTTTGATAGTCCGTTTCTTTTTGTTTTATATTCAGCATGGTGTGCAGAAAAACAAATTCAAACCCCGCTTGAAGCGATGAAAATAGGCCAGCTGGATCAAAACCTACGCAGATTTTATGCAGAAGCGAGAACAAAAAAGGGCGAAGATTACAGTAGATCTACCTTGCTGGGATTTCGTCATTCGATAGAAAGATTCCTCAATACCCCGCCATTTAGCAGAGGCCTGCAAATTTCAAGTGACCCAAGATTTGCGAGATCAAATCTCATGCTAGATGCGCAAATAAAAAATCTAAAACGAAGCGGCAAAGAAAATGTCTCGCACAAACCTGCTATCGAGGAAGAAGACCTCCAGAAGCTGAAATCAAGTGAAGTGTTGTCCTTGTCGTCACCGCTTTCCTTGCTGAGAAACGTTTGGTTTCATGTCGTCCTGTTTTTCTGCAGAAGGGGCCTTGAAGGGCAAAGAAGCTTGACAACGAACAGCTTCAAGTTTGAAACCGATGCGGCTGGAAGAAATTACGCGACCATGAGTCACGATGAATTATCAAAGAATAATCCCGGAGGACTAAAGGACGTTGAAAGCACGGAAAAAGAAGCCAGAATGTATGAGACCGAAGACCAAGGTGACGGCTACAAGGCCCTCAAATTGTATCTCCAGAAGGTCAATCCAAAGTGTACTGCGTTTTTTCAGTATCCCAAGAAAAATAGCATGGCTCTAGATGCCGTTTGGTACGAAGCACGACCGCTTGGAATAAACAGCCTTGCTAAAATGATGAAGACCATCAGCGAAGAAGCACGTTTATCCAAAATCTACACAAACCATTGTGTAAGAGCCACTGCCATCACTCTCTGGTCCAACGCCGGGATTTCAAACCGCCACATAATGGCCATTTCTGGACACCGCAGTGAGCAGTCTCTGGTAAGCTACAATTCGCGGCCTTCGACCTCGCAGCTCCATAATTGCAGCCAAGTCTTGTCGAGAGCCTTTTCTCCTTCTACCAACAATCACAGCCAGCCATCAGAAACTTCTCAGCAATCCACGTCGTTCCAGACCAAACAAGTGGCAACGAAATCGCTCTTCAGGGAATGCACTATTCAAAATGTGCATATTGTTTTCAACGGTTCATCCTCTGAATCAATCTGAAATTCAGTCCATCGTGTTTTAAATGACTTTGGACGGTTGTCTACTTTCTTCCCTGAGTTTTCATAATTCTATTGAACTATTTCACCGGTTGTTGGATACAGACCTTAGAAAGAGGATTTTGATCGATATTTCAGGAAACGTGATTAAACTTTGTCGAGTTGCTGGTGTGCAGGCAGTCGGTTGTCATGAATGAATTTTCGCGCGCTTGTTTTCTCTTGTCATATAAGACTACACGAACATTTTTTGCGATGTTCCTCAATAAAAGCAGTTCTGTTGTCTCAATGTCTCAGTGTTATGTTATAAAACAAATGGTAAACGCCATAACGTGTACTATTGAGTTATGGTGCACTTGGGAGGTTTGCTAAGCACTCAAGAAGCTAGAGTCGCACTCGGCTATCGCCTCGTGCGACTCTTACGCTTCTTTCGTGCTTAGCAACCTCCCGCGTGTACCATAACTCAATAGTACACGCTATGGCGTTTACCATTGTTTAAAACTAAACCAAAAAAAAAAATTAAAATACAAAACATTACAAAAACATGGGTTGATTCATGTCGGGAAGGAAAGTAGGGAAGAGAAAGTTCAGCTGGAAATATCGGAAGACAACAGAGATAATCAGCAAAGTTACGGTATCGCTTTCTTTGACCAACCTTGCGGTTGTTTGAGTTCTAAAAACTCCTTGGCTAATTTATTTTCCCAGTATAAAATTTCACTTTGCTGAAGAAACACAAAAGACGTTAGTAGCTTTATAGCGCGTTGGCGAAAACTGTTGCAGCATCTCAGCACAAAAGATGGCGAAAAAATATTTTTCAAGTTTTTGACACCGACTCGGACATGAAAGTGCACGCGCTCCACTATGCAAATTAGCTACTTGTACGCGTCAGCTTTTCCTTTCAAAATTAAAACTTCTGCAAACTTGACAAACAGGTAGAAAGAATAAGAATCAATCGAAAGCAGAAACTGGTTATGATTAAGCATTGTGCATTGTTCTAAGAAACTCACAAATCAACTCGATACCAGAGAAGAGAGCTTTCTTGCATAAACTTTATTCTTAAGTCAAAAGCTGACGCGTACAACTAGCACGCAAAGATCTTGCTCATTCACAGCGCGAACACAGATCAACCGCGCATGCTTAAAGGAACTGACTTCCGGTTGGGCAAAAACGCTAAATTTTCGGCGGAGTTTAAATTGAATTAATATTTTTTTATGTGACACAGTTTACCCCAAAATACAGAATATAGCTAAGCATTGGTTTTTTCAAAACATTTTGTTTGAAAATGTTATGGGTATTTCAATATCGTTTATCTCTTTAAAAAGAGCATTTTTCAAAATAAAAAGAAACCCATGCTTAGGAGGATGCAAAAATGAATACAAATTATCAAATCACTGATTAAATACCCAAATTATGTAGCACGTAGAAAAATTTAGAGTTTTCTTTTATCGGTCACGTGACCATGGGCGTGGCATAATGACGTCATATTTAGGGTCACTGCTTCACAAAAGTTTGAAACTGACCAAAATAATGCCAAATTCTCTCAAATTACTTGACTATTACATCCTTAGCAACGCATCCCCCAAAAAACGTCAGTAGGCCCTTAATTTTGTGTCTCCACCACTGTACTTGAAACCGATGACGTCATCAGTGACTAAGTCCTACGTCCCGGCGTCCCCGAGTCCCACGTCCCGGCGTCCAAGAGTCCCACGTCCTTGTGTACCAGAGTGCCACGTCCCCGCGTCCCCGAGGCCCCGGGTCCCACATCCCGACGTCCCGGCGTCCCGGCTTCCCCACGTCCTCGCGTCCTCGGGTCCTCGCGTCCCACGTCCCCTCCCCACTCCAGCTTTTAATCACAGCCACTACAAATCCGTAATAATTTTTAGAATCGCTAGGCTATTCCAAACAAACATCACATCTTCTCATTAGGTTCAAAGGAAGCTTTCTGTAGCAACTCGTTAAATATCTCTAACTGCCGATGTAAGCGTAAATTTGCAAAGTGTCAAGCACATGCCGATTGTATAGTATACACAGGCTCGGTTATTTCGTCATCTTGCACACCCATGTAATGTTTGGAGTCGCTCTGCATTTCTAAAGAAACATCAAATACCATCAAGAAGTTTAAAAGAATCTTTCAGTGGAAATTCTGTGAAAATTTCTCACTGCCGGGCATTTAGTCTATTTAAGACCTTGCCCGGTGCCTGGCACTTAGACAGAGCGTTAATGAAATGGGAATCTCAGAGATTTTTATTTTCTGAATCCAAATAATTTACAAATTCTAGCGACAAACAAGTGCACAGCTGGTAACCCAGTTTAGAACAACTAGCCTCACTTACCAAAGTAGTGGCTGCAGCGAAACTAAAAAATCATATTAAAAAATATATTACTTTCACAACCAACAGACATGTGATAATGAATTTGACGGGTTTCAAGTGGTAATTTGCATAAATCAGTTGCGCGTGCATGATGCAACCATTCAGTGAACTGTATGTGGGTTCCCTGCAAGTGCTTAAGTCCTTCTCGACATTTGCAATATCTCGCATATCTCGCAATATCTTAGTCGTGTTCTCAGAGTGTGACCGAACGACAGACTGACGAGGTCCCGATTTTTGTTTTATATTTTCACAAATTCGTCAATATTCTTTTCAATACTTTCTTAGACCTTCTGAGCTTCAGGTATAGTGAAATAAAGAAACAGGGTAGGGTGACTTCTCAGAACGTTTCAAAAATAAAACGTGGGTATTGATAATTGCCGCTGAAATTCAATCCACGTTATAAAAAGTTGATGTAAAAAAGCTATTCAATTTCCTATTCCCCATTCCCATTCCCCATTCCCCGTTTAGTAACATCCATCATATACAGCTTGAACTCAATTGAAAAATAGCACTGAGTGATGTTACAGTGAAATTGAACTGAGCACGAAATGGTTTTCTCTAAAAATATGTAAATGGCTGGTTTAAGTGCTTTATTACTACTTCCCTTCTAGGACTGATCAATAGGTATATCAAATGATTTTTTGAAAAGTTTTGTTAAATGAATGACTTATTTTTGCTTTGTGCGTCACACATGATGGCCCGTGGTGTAGGCTGAGAGAGCGTTGAACTCACAGCTAAACGATCTACCGGCGATGAACGGAACTGTTTTTCATCAGCTTCTTTCATTTTATAACAATCTGCGGGATATTGCCGGCAGCAAACGTGGTATAGCAGGAGGATTAAAGTGCACCTTACCCCAAAACTTTTTTTCGCTAAAACAATAAAGCTTATTTTGTGGAGTATTAGCCGCAAAAATTTTTCAATTTGGTTAAATCTTTGATTTGCTATGGCTCGTCAAAGTACGTGAAATTGCCGCCATTTTGGGTCCACGACCGAGTTTAACGGAGAATGGGTCGAGGGCCGGATGTGACGTCAAATCGAGAACACGATGATTCTGAGATTCGCATATTTACTTGTTTCTGTGGGAAAGGCCTGAAAAAGTTGTTCGAAAAAAATGCTAGCCAGGTGCGCTGTAGTGTGATGTAGCAACACAACAAACTTACAGGAGGTACTCCGCTTTATGCCATACCGTTTTATGGAGAGATGTCCTGAAGAGAAGAAACGTACAAAGTGATGGCTCGATTCGTGCAAAATGATAGCCGTCTAAGAGTTCGTGATCTGTTCCATAAAGTATTTCAAACCAGATGATCTCGCTCGATGCCTGGATTTTCAGAGAGAGGAAGGGATTTTGCTGACTCAGTGACTTAAGCGAGACGAATTTGGAATAACTGTACATCGATTCATGCAGCCGTTGTTGCATCTGATCTGAGAAACAACAGCAGTCAGTCGGCACAGCCGACAGATAGTTTTGTATTTGCCCACTACTAATCTTAAAACTCCATTTCTGAAGCCATACAGGTTTAATTCCTGGATATTCAGTAACACACTTTAAGGTAACATCAGCACCAATATCTTCAAGAACAAGATCACTCTTCTTTGAGTCTTGACAACCTTCTAACTCACTTTAATATAATAATAACAACAATAACATTCGCTGATGTTTTGAAGGGAAGCGACGCTACAATTTCCACACTCGCAGGAAAAGAACACAAATAGGACAATAACTAGACTTTTGGAGGGCATATTGTTTATTTGTGGCCCGAGTAGCATCATTTGCGCCCGAGCGGAGCGAGGGTGCAAATGATGCTACGAGGGCCACAAATAAACAATATGCCCGACAAAAGTCTTGTTATTATCATTATCATCAATATACAAGGTCATATCATGAAGAGTCTATGGCAATAAAATAAGCTTGATCAACTAACTTCTCTGGGTTTCGCCAAATTCCATTGTTCTGGCCTTCCATGAAGTATTTATTCAATTTCTCCATATCCCCGTACTCAATAGACGGCTTGTGTTTGGGTTTTACGTTTTGTTCCTTCGTAAACAACTTGGCTTTGGCTTCAAACATTTTGTTGGCAGACACGAAATCGCTGTCCTGTAAAATGTTGACGTTACGGCTAAGCGGAGCTGATGTTAAATGGCGATGTATGGCTGCTCTGATTCCAGTCAGGGCACTTGGAGTCAGTGCTTGTCCTTTTTCTGTTTTAACCTCGGCGTAAAACTTTCGTAAAATCTTGTTTAGTTCTTTCTTGTCAATCGTTTTCAAATCTACCTTGATTGCTCTCTTCTCGCACCATTTATCAAACTTTTTCAGCCCCCATTCTGTCGCTTTCTTTGTACTTTTTGCTTGAGCCTTTTGCTCTATTTCGTTTGGTTGCTCTTGACCTAAATCTGAACCCTGACTGCATGTTAAGACGTCGAAATTCGGAGTTTCCTCCATCTCAAAAGCTTCGTGAGAACTGTTCTGGATAAAAAAAAAAAACAACTTAACTTGAACGGCCTGTTAAACTCGCGCCACCTTTACACGCGCTTTCTCATTGGACAATCGCAGTCGTACGACGTCTCCTCAGCCAATCAGGAGCAGGGCGGTAAATGAATTTGCCGCCCGCACACGGTCATTTATGCCCGCTGATTAGATGCTTTGATGAGGGCAGTTTGCTATTTGGCCGCGTATATTGATGATAATGCGAGATCGAAGAATGCGCGAATTTAGTAAATATACGCACCACCCGCTGCAGTCTTGACTTCGGCATATCATTGCCTTCGGGTCTGTCCATCAGAGCTCGTTCGAGTTCTTTGTCAGCATCCACCTCATTTGTCTATCCATTCTTCGTTGGCCAGAGAGTTGTCAGCATATAAATCAGCTCGGCCGTCATCATTTAACTATTCGCTTTGCTTTGTTTACAAGTGCGAGTCGTCATTCTCTTCAGCGATATAATAAATTTCGGAGTCTTCTGAGTCAAAGCTCATTTCAGAATCCGACGAAGTAGAAGATATTGTTGATAAAAACAGAAATCTGTCGACTGTGGAGCCCCCAGCGAAAAACTTGTGCGGCAAAAAGGCTTCCACGCTCACACAGAGTAAAAGGACCGACTGGCACAGCGAAGCTTTCGTTCTCGAAGTGACGTCACGGCTTTAGTCTCTCCAGACTCCTTATGTTCGGTCGTGAACCATACGAATTCGGTTTCAAGGGGGCACAGAAATTCGAGGATTTAACCAAATCAAAAAATTTTTGCGGCTAATTACTCCACAAAATAAGCTTTATTGTTTTAGCGAAAAAAATTTTTTGGGGTAGGTGTACTTAGTCAATGCTCTTTCTCTTCGACTGCTAATGGCCTCTACGAAGCGGACATCTGTTTTTTTTTTTCTCCAATCTTGTTTCGGTAAGTAATTCAGTTCTATTTTGTTTTCTTCATCATTGCCCGGGAGACCAAAACATCAGTATGAAAAGGAAGACAGTGGGATTCTGTTCCGCTTCAGTTTGGAATCGAGCGAATTGGTTTACTTTCCCCGACAACGGAAGTTACAACCATAAAAGCCTATTTTGGTTTTGAAGGTTCTTAATTGATATATCATGTTCAGTTAATAAAAAAAACACCTTAATGTAAACTAGGAAAAAGATGGCTTTTATGAACACATATTCCGGTTATGAATCCCAGGTGGCCAAATGTTTGGCAACTGAATTAAACTTAGCCGCAATTCTTATAACGAACGAATTAAACACCACAGGTGTAGTTAGTTAGTTAGGTGTTTTATTCTTTTTGTTCCCTGTCCTGTGTGGGACGGTCTCAACAACGGGCTAGTTAGCCGACAAATTCAAAACTACAAAAATCGCGCCATTAGGGTTATCAGCAAGTCTGATTACTATTCTAGCGCTTCCGCCTTCCGCGGTAAGCCAGGGAGGGAGCTCTATATCAGAAGGAAAAAGCGAAAATTGAAATTGATGTTTAAAACTTTGAATGATCAGCCTAATCAGCCTGGAATACCTGAAAGGCCTATCAAAACCCTTCAGCACGGACTATGGACTTGGAAATTGTGTAAACAAATTGGCTCTGCCTAAGCCCCGTACCGACTGTTTGAAACGTAGTTTCTGCTACAGTGGGGCGCATTTGTGAATAGAGCCATTAGATTTTATCACTAACTTTAGTAATGAGATAAATCGACAACTGCCCTCCTCATACTCCCACACCTACACACGGCAAACATGTAGATTAGTTTTTGTTTAATCTCAATCTTGAAACTGATGTTTTCGCTGTGCCTTAATAAAGTGTGTGTATGTATTGTATGCATGCTATTTCCCCAAACTAACTCCCCCCCCCCCCTGAATTTGATCCTTGCCTCGGTGGGTCGGAGAGTTTAAAACTTGCCATGGTGGGGTGGGGATGGTTGCGGTCCTGAATTGGAATCGAAGTGTCAAGTTGTTCCAACAGAATGTCCGTTGTTGTTCCAGGTATGTAGAAAAAAACTATCCATACCTGAAAAAACAGTGTATTCCGTGTGGAAATACTGGACACTTCCGGTTCAAATTCCACATCCCACCCAGGCAAGTTTCAAAATGCCCATCCCAGGCAAGATTCAAATCTCCACCCCCCAGGCCTTTTGTGTCAAATTCCCTGCTCCCCAGGCGCAGAAGACAGTCAAATACCCGTGGGTTGTCCAGGCTAGGTGAGGGTGGGGGGGGGGGGGGGGGGTGATGGAGCTTTGAATCGATGGGCGCATTCTAATGAGTTGAAACACAGGCTCCCCAAGCTATAAATACGTGGTGTATGCGACAGCTTGTGTATATAGAGAATTGTATGGGAAAATCACCGATCGTAAAAACATTGTGTAAAATAACTATCTCATTTGAAATAAAGTTTTCCTACCTCAAATGTGTCGCGAGCTTGCCTCTTGTGCCGATTTTAGAGCCATTCTGACGCCGTTTAGTGAAGTTATTTGAAACCGTTACTCCTCCTTCTAAAATAATGGAAAGGCAGACCACTCCATACATCACTGGCCAGACGTCACTCCACAAATCGCTTTCTCCTCAACAGGAAAAGTCCCGAATCGCAATAAAAATAACAGTTCCATAAAGCCCAATAAATTTCGCTCCAAATGTGTGTGTTTCGGGGGCCGAAAGATTCGTGAAGAACGAAAACTTCGCCTTAAAATTCACCTCTTCGGCTTTTTCCTGAGAGCTTT
>JAHPZR010028816.1:0-5000 GCA_019787425.1 Platygyra sinensis
TTTTACAAATCCACCTTTTACAAATCCATGTTTTACAAATCCACCTTTTACAAATCCATGTTTTACAAATCCACCTTTTACAAATCCACCTTTTACAAATCCACCTTTTACAAATCCACCTTTTACAAATCCACCTTTTACAAATCCACCTTTTACAAATCCATGTTTTACAAATCCATGTTTTACAAATCCGCCTTTTACAAATCCACCTTTTACAAATCCATGTTTTACAAATCCACCTTTTACAAATCCACCTTTTACAAATCCACCTTTTACAAATCCATGTTTTACAAATCCACCTTTTACAAATCCACTCCATGTTTTACAAATCCACTCCACTCCACTCCACTCCACTCCACTCCACTCCATGTTTTACAATATGCCGCTAGAGGGCACAAATGAGTTTGTAGTTAAAAAAAAGGTTTTTTGACCAGCGCTGTGATTTGAATTTTTTTCCCGCGAAAATGCCCCGTTGCAGTTGAGATAAATCTTAAAACACTGGAAACTTACCAACGTCGTTGAAGAAACGCGCAACGTGAGCACATGGAGCGATCGTAGCAAAAAGTTGCCATCTACGTCATGTCTTTTCGGGATAAGAGAATCAAACGAACATTGCTTGACAGTGGTCTTGAGTTGTTGGCCAAAGAATACGAGAAAAACCCGAGTTACGGACACACACGTGTGCACGATAACATGGTGCCTTGAGCTCTACGAGCACTAGGCACAAAAACCCGTGTTACGGACACAGACGTATACACGATAACATGGTGCTTTGAGCTCTATGAGCACTAGGCCTCCACGTATACTAGGCACAAAAAGTGAAGGGGGACACTTCATGAAATATTACACGAACGGCAAGTGTTACGGACGCACACGTATGGACGATAACATGGTGCCTTGAGCTCTACGAGCACTAGGCACAAAAATTGTTAAAAAGGCCTTAAAAGCGTTTACTTATCATTTTTATGGATTGTTTGTTACATTTTGTGAAAATTTTTCGTTGGGTGCCCCTGTTTTTACACTTCCATCGACGATTAATCAACGCAAGTGTATTTCTATTCACCAAGGAAAGTCAATGTAAGTAAATTCAATTAAGATTTTTGAAGTTGTGAGAGTTTGTTTGGCTGTTTGCAGCTCGGCGCTGTAATGGCGCGTAATCCTGTGTTTCTCTCTGTACAAATTTAAGTCAAACTGAATCAATTTCAGTCGAGTTTACCTCTCTGATCGTTGCTGTATTTGAGAGAATTTCTGTGGAATACATTTGACGAATTTCCTCGCTAAGTGCCACTCAATTTACGGTACAAAAGTCCGATTTTGAGTGATTCGCAACGACTGACAGAAATTGTTTTTGCAGCACAACTTCAAACTTTGAATGAATCTCACACCGTGAAAACACTTTTAGAGAACTTAACTGGTGACTTTAATGCAACTAACATAAAGAAGTTCGAAATAAATCTACGGGTAACATTTTTCTTCAACTTGTCTCGCAACATTGTTGTATTGCAAGTTGAAACCCTCTGTTGCGCGTATTACCGGACCACGTTTTGAGAAACTTTTCTCGCAACAAAATACAAGGTTGCAAGTTGAGGCAACATGTTGCGCAAAGTAGACTCGAGTTCTACTTTCTGCAACAAATTTTAGTTTTGCTGCTCGTATTACCACTGAAGCTTCAACTTGTCTCGCAACAAATTTGAATTCAACGCTTGTGATTGGCTTTTGCGAAGCCCAGACACACGGCAAATAAAAAAAACATGGCGGACCGTGAAGACAGCCTGAATTCGAAGTAGACCAATATTAAACTCTCAGAATTTAAAATAATAAATTTGCCTTGAACAAAGACCTCGAGTCGAGGCTATCATAGTCTTTGGGACACCTCGTTTGTCCCTTCAAAACAAGCAGCAAAAAAGTCAAAAGGGTTGGAAGAACTGTCGCAAAAATACAACTTTTCGCCTAGCTATCTGAAACGAAACTGAGCTTCATACTGAGAGAACTTCGCTGCACGGAAAATTAAGAAGAAAATGACGGCCAGAAGTCGAAGTGAAAGTTCGTCGAAACGCTAAATTATATGAAAGAAGGAGCCATCTTCAATTACACACGATTGACCAATTATACGTGTAAAATTCTGCAGACTTGCAACACTGTATTTTGCTGCGAGACAAGTTGGTCACAAACGTGGTAATACGCGCAACAGAGGGTTTCAACTTGCAATGCAACAATGTTGCGAGACAAGTTGAAGAAAAATGTTGCTCGTATTACCGTACCTTAATACATCTTTCTTTGTCTAGCATCTGGAGTTTCTCGCTTGTTTCGTTGTTAGATTTTTTGCGAATGGTTTGTAAAAGGCGCGTAAAGGTCCGGTAATACGGGCAACATTTTTCTTCAACTTGTCTCGCAACATTGTTGCATTGCAAGTTGAAACCCTCTGTTGCGCGTATTACCACGTTTGTGACCAACTTGTCTCGCAACAAAATTCAGTGTTGCAAGTTGAAGCAACATGTTGCACAAAGTAGACTCGAGTTCTACTTTCTGAAACAAATTTTAGTTTTGCTGCTCGTATTACCACTGAAGCTTCAACTTGTCTCGCAACAAATTTGAATTCAACGCTTGTGATTGGCTTTCGCGAAGCCCAGCAACACGGCAAATAAAAAAAAAATGGCGGACCTTGAAGACAGCCTGAATTCGAAGTAGACCAGTAGTAAACTCTCAGAAATTAAAATCATCAATTTGCTCGGTACAAAGACCTCAGGGTTATCATAGTCTTTGGGACACCTCGCTTGTCCCTTCAAAACAAGCAGCAAAAAAAGGGTTCGAAGGACTGTCGCAAAATACAACTTTTCGTCTAGCTATCTGAAACGAAACTGAGCTTCATACTGAGAGAACATTGCTGGCAAGGAAAATTAAGAAAAAAATGACGACCAGAAGTCGAAGTGGAAGTTCGTCGAAACGCTAAATTATATGAAAGAAGGAGCCATCTTTAATTACACACGATTGACCAATTGTACGTGTAAATTCCGTCAGACTTGCATCACTGTATTTTGTTGCGAGACCAGTTGGCCACAAACGTGGTAATACGTGCAACAGAGGGTTTCAACTTGCAATGCAACAATGTTGCGAGACAAGTTGAAGAAAAATGTTGCCCGTATTACCAGTACCTTAAGGCCAATTCAATGACAAAGTTGCGTAAACAGACCCACTTGTAAACCAATTTCCGTAGGAAAAAAAAGATAAACACGTTATTGGCCGGCTTAGGGTCGGTCCGGGTAGGGAAAAACTGTGACCTCGGGCTTGAAAGTGCTGCCCTCGGCCTGCGGCCTCGGGCAGCATTTTCAAGACCTCGGTCACAGTTTTTCCCTATACGGACCTCCCAGCCGGCCAATAACATACATATCTCTTTCCGTTCGAGAGATATTCAAGGTTTCAAAATATGCAATTTAGCTAAGGTGGTGACGGTCAAATATGATAAGATATCTCAGCCAGTTTGTATCAAACATGTTGCCTTTGCAGTAAGATTCTAGTAAATGTGTTCCACAATACCAGCTTAACAGCTAAACACGGAGCGATCCTATATAACGAGGCTGAGGTGTTCAGCCTGCCAATCACAAATCCCAACAGACGACCGATGAACCATTTGATGGGCTCAGTCACTCAGGTCCAATTTTAGCGGGTTGCCACTGGCAAAATCCTGGAGAGTAGGTGCAATGTCTTTTGAACCAGATGTAAGATAGCTTGAGGAGAAGAATTTCTAAAGAAAATTGACTTTTTAATTTCAACTTCATAATTTTGTTCCTCCATTTGCGAAAGCCTATCGCCTGAATTCGAGCTGCTATTCACTCGCACGTGTAAAATGCGGCCAGTGTCTCAGTGCTCCTTCGAGGATAAACGCGGTTGAGAAATAAGTTTGGAAACTAAAAATCGTAGCAAAACCAGATACAAGCAAACTGCGAAGGATCTACAGTAATATGGTTATTCGTCAGCCAGTTGTCTAATAAAGGAGATTCCATAAGGTAAACATTGGCTGCTGTTGTACTCGTGCAATTTAAATTCGGTCAGCCTTTGACGAAACGCAAGATTTGTTTCTGTTGCATTCAGCCATGAATACTGGGTGAGTCGTCTCCTTTCTAACGTATATAGTATATTCAGGCGAGCTCTCACTCAATTTTTCAAGTTCTCTTTGTTTCCTTCGTAGTACTTTTTGTTTCCAGTTTCTTTGCTCTAAATATTAAACAGTTTGACGAATAACCTCAGCGTTGTTCTATTTGCACTTTGTTTGCACCATCATAACGCTCACAAATCTGAATTATTTTCAATATCCCACCGGTTAAAAACCGCCTGTGCTCCGGCAGGCTAACCAAAATCACCTCTTGCGAGATTTGCTTTGTTTTCGTTCTCGGTATGCTGGGATAAATTGGAAACAGATAGCTCGTTGATCGAAGGCATTAGCTTTGTTATTTTAGTTTCGTGAAGTAACTAAGATGGTTCATCGTTTTTGCTCTTCCAAAGGCATCTTCTAAACAGCTAACAAAAGTTTTATTTTCATTTTGATTGTTTCTGCCTTATATTATTCTACGTAAATGACTCCGTTGTGTTAACGAAAAAACGTTATTTCTCCACGACTTCTATGTTATGCGAGGGTGTAGACAAAACCTGGACCCCCCTTTCTGGACCCCTTTCTGCCTCCCCTCCTGGACCCCCTTCTGGACCCCTCAATTTTTCCAGTGAAAAAAATAATAATAAATTTACGTTATACACAATACGGTGCTACATACACCGCTCCTTTCGCAGTTTAGTTTCCTTCGATTCAGCGTTCAGCTCGAAAGAAGGTGTTCTCCTCCACGCCACGTATTTCCAAGTTCTCGTTTAGTGTTCCGAGAGGAATCAGGAACTTTTTTAGCGATCACCTACCCGGACAATTTCCGCAAAACGTGTCATTTCAAGTTGAATGGATGTTGGAAACCAGATTATGAGCTTCACCTTCGAAAGATGGATGGTGAGGCTGCATG
>JAHPZR010028816.1:10000-14047 GCA_019787425.1 Platygyra sinensis
TTAAAACCAGAAATACCAGTAAAAAACCTACGATTAGAGGTCATGTCCAGAGTTGTGACCCAAGTATATTTTGCGGCAATGAACTACAGCGAAACCTTGGAAAGGCTCTCCGTCAGCACTACAGGCAGTGAAGAGCTCGAACAAGCCTTGCTGTATCTCGCCTCTAAGTGTCAGATGCTTAGTGAACTGTACGTGTTTCAATGTTACCTTTCTCAAGAAACTAAACAGAAGATTCAGGAACTCCGTCCAAATATGAAAAAACTCTTTATTAAAACCAGGTAAAAATTGAAGATTTTACGCAGTCTGCGGTTTCTGACACTCCTTTTTATGAGAGCGTTTATTACACGGCAATTTAAAAATCTCGGCCATCTGATTGGTTCCTTCTTGTTCGGGTTTCGAAACGGTCAAATACTGTGTATTTTTCGTTTCGAGTGCCATATAATATGGCCGATGTGGTTTTTGTACTGACTTTGCTGCGCTTCTGTCACAACTAATATATATATCTTATTAGACGTTTTGCTGTGTAGTATCGCTGAGTATTTTTACGAGTTGCGCCGTATTTTGGCGAGCCCGGAGGGTGAGTCAAAATACAAAGAACGAGTAAAAATTCTCAGCGATACTACACAACAAAATGTCTAATAAGAGATTTATTATCCAACACGCCAAATTGCTGTTCAGTGCGAGCGAATTTCGTGAATGAGTGATAAAAGTATGCGAAGCGGAACGGAATTGGCGCGGGAAATCCAGCTAATTGATTGGTCAACGGAAGGAAACCTGTCTAACCGGTCCTCTGGAGTACAGATACCGCGTGATATTTGTACTCGTCTTAAAGTGCCCCTGTGACAAAAATAAATTATTTTTTTTCTTTGGATTTCAAAACTATGTTAACTAAACACTAAGTGACCCAAGTTTTAATCCTTGATTTAAAAAAGGCACCTGTTTATTTTAACTGGAACTTTCCTATTTGATGATCCGCCATTGCTAAATTTAAGTTCTTGAGAGAGCTGGATCGAGGAGAAAATGACGTCAAAGGCTCACTAGTTTAAGAATGCAATGCGTGTGTACGCTGCAGAATTAATATGCAGCACGGGAGTTTTGGGCTTTCACACTTTTAAACTCGCACTTTGCATACATAATAAGCTGCGTTCACACGCTGAAATTTTAAGCTGGTGAGCCTTTGACATCACTTTTCCCGGATCCAACCCTCTGAGGTCAAATCGGTCAGGTTTGAACGTGAGTAATGGCGGATCGTGAAATCCAAAACTTACACTCAAAGTAAACAGCCTTTAGATAAAAATGAAAGGTCAGAATTTTGCCAGTCAAGTGTTAAGCAGACACACTTTCGGAATCTCAAGAAAAAGAGGAAGTGATTTTTTTTATCACAGGGGCACTTCAAGCGTTATTTGTACTCTGCGAAGTGCAGTTGGATAATAATATCAGTCAATGGTCATCACGATTGGTTACTGAAAGGTTAATACTGATTTTTATTCATGCTCGGGCTGGATAAAATTATTTTAAGGCTGGAAATATTTTTGTGTAGATTTTTTTTGATTTACGGCCGGAGATATCAGTCTGAAACAAGAAATCAGTTAATTTCTTCGCCGCACGACGAAATGATACAGGGCATCGAATGAAAGATAAAAATAAGACAAAAACAAGCTAATTATTTTGAAAGAGATAATATTACAACTTTGATAAATTAGTGCTCACTTTGTAGCTTTTCTCAGGAGGTCTGTATTCCGTGGACAGTGGTAGCTAAATGAGACTCAAAAAATGTATTTGAACGAAGCCAATAAACTAAATTATTATACATTCAACTCTCTAACTCTTTTCTGATTGGCCGAAAGCCTACAGTGAATTTTCGAAATCGGCGCCCGTGACGTCATAACCGCAGATTATTCTCGGTTTTCACCAGTCATGATGATCAAAACTAAAAACCGTAATCATTCAATAATTAAGTCAAGAACCTGGGATACGACAGATGATTGATATATTAACAACCTCTCCAAGAATCAAGTCTTTGCTGTTTTTCATTCGCATGTTATTTGCAGAAGTGTGTCGCCCAAATTTATAGAGCTTTCTATGGAGACGCCGTGTTTGTGCCCGTCTGAGAGGCACAAACATGGCGGCCGCAGTGCATGATTTCTAAGGGTAATCATGTCGAGTTCGCGCGCTTTGTGTTGCTTCCCGTCAGTGAAGAAGCAAAAACATGACTTCCATTCTTTTCCGTTCAAAGCATAACAATTATTCGATTCGGTTTTTGTGATCCAATAATTGTTTACAAACAAACTGCGAAGGTCGCCGTAAATTCCAGCGTGCAAAACAATACTGTTCCGAGTTTTAAAACCTTATATTCAGAACTCAAGGCAACCAAAGGAGAGAAACGCGACAGAAAGTTCAATATAAATAACAATAAATTTTCATTCAAGATGAGGCCAAAACACCTTATCTAAAAGCCCTGCTATGCTGCCTGACCACATGTTCAAATTCTTCACACTAACAAAATGAAAGCTCGAGTTCTTATCGAAGGCTTTTGCAGTCAAAGGATGATTTTGTCCGCCGTGGCCTTACCAATCCTTCCAAAAGTTAAATTCTACTTCGAAGTAATAATGTACATTACCATTTTTTGTTTTTCTTAAGTCCGTGATCAGATCTGCTATCAAAACTCACTTGATTAAAGCGCACCGATCGTCGTGTTTTCGTAGCGGTTGAAATAAGGAAAGTTTATTCACCAGAAAGGTTTGAGGACTCGTTACACCTTGATCTGTTATTCTGAGGTCACCTTAACATATTGATTTGTGTTTTTCCTTTCCATTTTAAGTCCCAAAGATTTAGCTTCTCCGTTCTAGGGAATGAAAACAAACACCTTGGAAATTTGCAGATTTGGCCCACAACGCGCCATAATAGAGCAACACTGTTTTTTTTTTTTAATGCTGTGATTGGCTGGTCATTTAGGTCATTAAGGGCGTGCCTTAGAGCGGAGCAGCGTACATGCGTATATGCGTTACTTTTTTCGCGCTCGCTTTTTCCTCTGTACGTAAAAATTTATACGCCTGTTCTGCAGGCTAGATGACGTGTGGAGTGCAAAACTTGGTAAGGATTGTTTGCATGTTTAATTTGCCGTTGTTAATAAGAGTCCATACCACGCTGCTCGCGTCAATGTGTCGCGCAATGACTTTTAATAATTTCAAATACATCCCCATGGTCTGTACGACAACGAGTACGCGTCATTACTATTTTCCCAAACATTTTTTTCGTATTGTTTCTTCATGTTGCGCGAGTTTATTGCAAAAGTTTTTGAATGGAAAGTCTGACGCGTACAAGTAGCTCATTTGCATAATGCATCGTTGTCGATAACAGTACAGACCACGCTAAACCACATTCGATTTGTTAATTTACATGTTTCGACATTCTTATGTCATCTTCAGTTGCAAGTGAGCTTTTAATGGTTGTACATTTGAAATTTATATTAAGGTACGTTACAAAATTACGCGTCAAAACTTACGTTACAATTTGAATATGAAATACGATGAAAACAAATTAAAAATAGCGTGCATTAGTAATTAATTGTGGCTCTCATCAGCACGGTGTAGCAAGAAAATGACTGACTAATCAATTGATCGACTGATCATCCGCACCCACTCAACGCAAATGGTGATGACCTCAGAATCAACTTTAAACGATTGAAAACAACTAAAACCAATAAACTTTCAAGTCAAACTGCATTGAAAAGTCACTTAAATTGCTTATGAGGTGAAACTGTGATACTGGACTGCTTCTCAGTTAGAATATGGATTATAAAACGACTGGCAGTCTCTTTTATTATCCATGGCTAGAACGGCCTTTCAAAATAAAGAAAAATGGAATTTTGTAATATCTTTATTCCTTTTATAAATATTTACGTTTTTGTATTATGCAAATTAGGAAACTGATGACGACACAACTTGTTCCACTAAAACAGTACTGAATACTGAATCAAGAATATATATATTAGAACCTGTAGAACGGTGTTCTTCAAACTGTACATCACAAAAGAAACAAAATGAG
>JAHPZR010028819.1:0-15000 GCA_019787425.1 Platygyra sinensis
GATCCCCAAGCAGAGCAACTTCAGAATACCGCAACATAGAATTTAAGGATAAAAAACACATTAGTTTCCATTTGAACTTTGACTGGTGAAATTAGAGTAAAATATCCGTATTATTTTTTGGTTTTGTCAAAATTGCAATAACTTTAACTAGTATCTTAATTACATGGCCACCATGATATGAACACTGAAAGAGGATCCCCAATATATGGAGTAAGCTTCTTTACTATAAATTTGTCAATAATATTGGAAATAACGCAAATGCATAATCTGTATTATGAATAGCAAATCTAATTACCATTGTAATAACAAAGCAAAACCACTGAAAGGAACACAGAAATTGTTCTAATTATATTAACAGACACTTATGTTAAAATTTTATCTTGATAGGAAGATGCAAGTCAACATTTCATGAATTTCTAAGTCAAATGTTAGACCTTGTGGCTGACAAACTACATGAAAGGGGGCACAAACCCAAATTAATGGTGCTTCCTCACTGCACATGGGATAAATTTGGTGATCTGCTGGCTAATGGTGGAGGAAGGTGTCTGGGGCTATTTGATGAAATGATGTCATTCTTTGCCACTATGAATATGTACTCCTCAACCAAACTACAGATATCTGACACGCGTGAATATCAAGATTTCCTACAAATGTTCACTGGAAAGGCAAAATCCCGTGAAACAGGTAATAATTCAAAGGATAACTAATAATAATTAGTAAATATAACAATTTCCAATTTTGTGTATAAATATACAAACTTAATAAATGAGATTAAAAGACATTTCCTCATTTCAAAGTTTAAAAACACAACAAAGCAAAATCAGCCATACATAATTCTAATTCTGTTCATATACTGTAAACTTCTTATATTTTATATAACAAGTTGAAACTATAAGTCAATATTTGTTTGGAACCCTGTATCATTTGTGGAAGTAAATGACTTTTCTAAATGTAATTGTTTCCTTATTACAGTTACTGGAAATGCAAATTTCAACATGCAGAGAACATCATTCACCTTCTTTGGTTTCACCCAACCCTACACTGCCCTTCCAGTAATAGAGGATGCATCTAATAATGCCAAAGGCTTTACTTCAAGAATTTTATGGTTTTTTCCTGAGCCAGTCTTCTCAAAAATGAGAGAAACAATATTGACACCCAGTGAATGTGTTGTAGTGGAAACTTTCAAAGGACATCTTGGTAACTACATTTTGATTGTATTCTATGATCAATTTCTAAGTCTACAATATCTATTTTACAATTTTATTACTAGTATTGTGTCATTAATCAAAACAGTTATTGTTATAAATACTACTCTTGTACAGTCTTCAGACAAAGTTTGGTGACAAAATGAGTCAAAGAAAAATAAACAGTTTTCAATTAGTTTCACATTACACAAATTCTCCATAAATTTCTTTTTAGAAATGGAGTAAACTGAGCTTCTTCCTTTTTATCATTGCTATGTGTTTATCAGCCTTTTTGTAATTTATTCTTCATTTTATTTTCAACTAACCAGAATTTGATTAACTTATGTAACAGGGCTGAAAATAACGGCCGCCTAGTTGCCGGTCAAGATGACCTGCCAAACCAATTTTAGCTCGCACACACCTCCTAAAATAAAAACAATGATGCTTGTCATCTGAGAAAATTTTCTCTAAATCCGGAACGAAGTGATTCAATTGCCACCGAATGTCACGAATGGATATGGTCTGTGATAAATTTCATTTCAAAATCCATGTTGATGCTTGGTGCAACAAACACTGCATTCCATGTACACATATGCAAATTTGGAGGTATTTATGTCTTTTATGCATACCATAAAACAGCAACTCATTTCAATGAGCAGCAATAACACGATTCAATATAGAGCACCGAGATTGTTGGTAACCAAATTTCTCTTCAAAGCATTTACAGTGGTTTTCAAGAACAAACCCCATTCAAAGTTACTAATAAAAATATCATACACTTTGTACAATAGGTTTATTTCTTTAAGAAGAAAAATATCCCTGAAGACAGAGGAGAAGCAATGGAATTTGCCAAAAAATTGGCAGCAATAGGCCTCTCCCTGCCAAAATATCAAGCAGCTTACACACAAGCAAATGAAGAGAGGTAAATATTATAGTTGTGCAATAATATCCATTTGTAACTGAATTGTACTTAATATCCAAAAATAAGTGCCAAAAAAGTACTTTGCAGCATCTTACATTAAATTAAAATACAAATAATATAATAACACCTGGGTGGGCAACAGGTAACCTATATAAAATAAACATTACAATACAGTAGTCCATAATGACGACAATCTATCACATGATTGTCAGTTTATTGCCAACGATAGTTTAAAAAAATAATCCAACTTATTGAATGAACTCTAACCTTTAGGAACAATGAAGCTAACATTCAAACCACCCAATTGAAACCTTTGACATTGACAATAACATACCTTTCACTTGCATGCACTATTTTCCAGTGTATTGTAATTACAATGATTTCCAAAGATATTTATTTCAATCTGTTTCATTCACAGTGACAAACATAATGAAGATTATGAGAACAGAAAGAATGGGGTACCTGCCACTTCCTCCCCAAGAAAGAGACCACGCGTCGATGAAATTTCAGCAGAAGATTGATTCAACTTTACATATTCCTTTGAAGAACATGTCAAAATCTCCCCTAGCAAACAATTGCTATTAAAATCATTGCTATATTGTTTTCCACAAGACCTTACCAAAATAATTGCTTCAAATCCCTTTTGTAATTAATATTGTTGCTACAACAGATAGATAACAAACAAAATTGACAAGCCACTAATTATGTGTCAATCAAAAGTAAACACAAAATGATCTAACTATAACATTACAATTTCTCAAAAAAACAACTTAAAACATCTTTCTCTGAAACAGCAATAGTTGCTGTTGCAGGCACTTGTGTTTCATGTACCTAATTTTGCATAACAATTCCATACATTAATTGCATTGCATAGATTCTTGATAATAATTTTCCACCATAACAAAACTTCCACAAAATTATCATTTTGCAAATTTTGGTGTAGTGAGTGCCAACATTGTCACCCACTTACTGTACACAATCGATGTACACTATAGATAACTTCAAACAGCCTTAACTGAATACCCTAATTTATAATATTTATATTTTTTTATGCAAAATTCCCTCATATTTTCAAAATGAATCTTAACTCAAAATCACTATCTTCTGCTAAATGTACATATTTTACCACCAGTTGTTATAGTTCAACAAACATATGTTCAAAGCAACAAATACAGTATTATTCATTTGCATCGCTACTGCCAAAATCTCACACATGATCAGCACCCGCAAAAAAAATTGGCTGCTTTTACTTTATGACTATGCCTTAGAAATAAATCCTATTTTCTTGAAAAAGAAAATGGTGACCTATAAATTTTTCTTGTCCTTTTAAAATGCATAATGAATTACTCTATAGAGACTGAATATCGAACCATTCCATGTATAGAAAAACAAACAATCATTGTAAATATGAAGTTAACAAGCAAACCTTACTACTAACAAAGTGCCATTATAATGATTTATGGGGTATAGAGAAGATGCTGTTCCACCTAAACAAGATAATGCACCTTATTTTCATTTCGAAATTTAAAGTTCCTATCGTGTAAACATCAATAAATATAGATTGCCACAACAAACATATTGGTTCTATTTCGAATCCATGACCTTGAAATAATTCAACTCCCTCACGAGTCGCCAATAAAACTGCAGAGTAATTGTACGCATGGCATTATCATCTCTAAATCCATGACATCACAAACATCGCATGAAAAAAATGCACTAACTTTTCCCATCTTTCCTTCACTGAAGTTGGGTGACAATTTTTATACTGGATGATAAAAAATACATACTTCACATTATAATTTTTGGACACAATTTAATCCAAGAGTTTCTTTTTAATTTTTTCACCAAAAAAAAAAACGCAGTGGCTTTTCGTACGGCACCCGTACGGGGACTTGTATTTGCTATTCGTACGGGAGTCAGAAGATTTCATAGGATTTCTCTGTAATTGCTGATTCTCGCTTATCCAAATTATTATATTTACCTTTACAACGATTCAACGATTCCAGTGAGTGCCCTTTCTTTGAGCCAGATAAGTTTGCGCACTCTCTGCTTACTAAGCGAACGACTCACTCGCGACACTTCAAACTTTTTTCGAGCTACATAAACTCGCGCATGTCACGCAACCTCTTATTCACAGATTTATAGTACACTGAAGGTTAAAAATGTGAGAAAAGTATTTCTTATACCTTATAAATAGTTAGAATACACTGGCTTGGATCGGGTGGTAGGTGACATCTTGAAAATTTAATGATTTTGGACTCAAGTTGGTAATCCCGTACGAATTATTTGCATTTCTGCTATTCATACGGGAATTCTTCTTCCTTCTATAGTAGGCGAAGTTTCAGTCATTGTAGTGAATATTTATACCTGTATCAGTAGGAGAGGTGTGTTCTGTTATCTTCAACATGATTTTTGTACGGAAATGCGAATGTCCAATAGGTAAATTCCTCCAATACTGTAACTCCCATTTCGCGGCTTTCAGGCCGTACGAATAGCATCACGCAGACTTGGAATACGGGAGTCCACGGAACTACTTAAGTTCAGTACCACCGGTCAGGATCAGTTGTCTGAATTTCTCAGCGTTAGCCGTTAGATACTTCTTTTAGTAGAAAGTCAGACTGCTCGCGTTTAGTTTGTCTAAGGATGGATGCTTCGAACTTTTTTCTCCTTCCCAATAAGGTGACAAATGAATCTTGACGAAGAAACGAAATCTGTTCCACGAAAATACGGCCGGACAAGAATCGTCTAAGGAAAGTGTTCAACTATAACATTCAGAACCAGGTTAGCGATTCTTAAAATTAATGATAACTTTTTTTTACTGATACTCAGAGGAATCCCGTATAAAAAGCAAATACTAGACGCAGTGCGGTCTCTTCTAATCGCGTGACGTGTGCGTGAGTATAAATAGCGCAAAACAATTCTAAGTGTCGCGAGCGGGTCGTTCGCTTAGTAAGTAGAGAGTACGCAAACTTAAAGGGCACTCACTGGAATCGCTTAAACCTTCTAAAGGTAAATATAATAATTTAGATAAGCGAGAATCAGCAAAAAATCAAAAATCCTATGAAATCTTCTGACTCCCGTACGAATAGCAAATACAAGTCGCCGTACGAATAGCCACTGCGAAAAAAAAATTATATAAAAAGAAGTCTTTAAGAATACCCTAAATAAACTTTTAGATTTTCAAATTAGAGGATTGTCTGAAAAACATTTCCCAGGGTTTCAAGTTTTTCAAGATATTTTACCCAAGCTACCTCAAGAACAGATAGCAAATAGGTGAAAAATAGCAAGAATTAGGTCTCCTTCAAGATTTGTTCTTGCCATGGCAACAGTCTGCAAAATACTAATATGAACAAAAACAATTTCAGATGTAGCGATTCTTCACTGTGAATGCCAGGTCTTTGAAGCCAAAATAAAATAATTTTTGGATTATTGTACCTCTTCAGGTGTAGTACTAAAAATACATTAGAAATACCTAAGCGTCTATTTTCATGCCGTTTTCGTAAGATGAATGGACCTTCCCGTCTTCACGCGGAGCTATTCGCAGTAAACCACAACTTCGTCGACAATGTTTTCTGAATGGCATAAATCAACTGAAATCAAACTCGTTTGGTTAGACAGGACAATTCAAAATGTACACATCCAAAACCTCATTTTAATCCATTATTACGATAGAATCCAAATCCTATTACTCAGGATACCTGCGGCAACAACATCGCCGTTCAACACGAGTTTTCGATTGATCATATTTGTAATGGCACAGATATTCTTCACAAACTTTCCACTAACCCAACAAGGACAATAAAAAATTAGTTTCCTGGAAGCTTTTTCTATGTTACACCAGGTTACACCACTTAAACTACAGCTAAAATCGAATGCGAACAAATGATGCTAAATATGGCTCACCCTTCCGCGTACTTAGCTCAATCTCCATGACACAAATCCTTATACAACGATTTAACAAAATTTTTACTCCTAAGACATAAATAGGCCATTTTTGATCAAATACAGATCGAGCAAACATGAAAAACAACCTATCAGGTGAGTACTTCATATAAGAGAAATTTTCTCCCGAGGATGACTGCTGACCGCTTACACCGCACTGGTGCATATTCATTCCGCTCGCTGTGGCGTAGAGTCCCTTTTACAAACAATTCCAAATCACATTTCGTAGACTGACTATTTCAAACAACGACTATTGTAAACCCATGGCCACTCGAAATGACTTGAGAAACCATTAAAAACCTTTCGTTTCTTGCACACGCATTTCGCTACTAAAACTTATAATAACTTGTCTGACGAAGTTTATACAACGAAGTATACATTGCGTACGTGGGTTCCGAACTGGTTTTATTTCCACGCGTAGTTTAAAAGTTAATTTTGTTTGCACATGCTTGAATCGACACCCCCACCACAAACACTTAAAGCACTTTTATTATAAATCGCGCTCTGTCGACTCGACTGTTCGTAAAGTCAAGTCGTGTCGACTCGTAGCGACTCGAGAAGACTCGACAACATTTTTTACACCCCCACAGAAACCACTTCACGCACTCTTTGCTAAGACACACTCTGTCGACTCGACAATTCCCTAAGACGACTTGTGTCCACTCGTAGCGACTTGACACGACTCGACAACATTTTATACCCCCAACACAAACACTACAAACACGGCTTTTATACTAAGTCTCATTCAGTCAACTCGACAATTCCCTATGACGAGTCGTGTCCACTCGTAGCGACTTGACACGACTCGACGACATTTTATACCCCCACCACAACCACTACAAACGCGGCTTTTATACTAAGTCTCATTCAGTCCACTCGACAATTCCCTAAGACGAGTCGTATCCACTCGTAGCGACTTGACACGACTCGACGACATTTTATACCCCCACCACAACCACTACAAACACGGCGGCTTTTATACTAAGTCCCACTCTGTCGACTCGACAATTCCCTAAGACGACTTGTGTCCACTCGTAGCGACTTGACACGACTCGACGACATTTTATACCCCCACAACAACCACTACAAACACGGCTTTTATACTAAGTCTCATTCAGTCCACTCGACAATTCCCTAAGACGAGTCGTATCCACTCGTAGCGACTTGACACGACTCGACGACATTTTATACCCCCACCACAACCACTACAAACACGGCTTTTATACTAAGTCTCATTCAGTCAACTCGACAATTCCCTAAGACGAGTCGTGTCCACTCGTAGCGACTTGACACGACTCGACGACATTTTATACCCCCACCACAACCACTACAAACACGGCTTTTACACTAAGTCTCATTCAGTCCACTCGACAATTCCCTAAGACGAGTCGTGTCCACTCGTAGCGACTTGACACGACTCAACGACATTTCAAGTTATACCCCCACCACAACCACTACAAACACGGCGGCTTTTATACTAAGTCCCACTCTGTCGACTCGACAATTCTCTAAGACGAGTCGTGTCCACTCGTAGCGTCTTGACACGACTCGACGACATTTTATACCCCCACCACAACCACTACAAACACGGCTTTTATACTAAGTCTCATTCAGTCAACTCGACAATTCCCTAAGACGAGTCGTGTCCACTCGTAGCGACTTGACACGACTCGATGACATTTTATACCCCCACCACAACCACTACAAACACGGCTTTTATACTAAGTCTCACTCTGTCGACTCGAAAATTCTCTAAGACGAGTTGTGTCCACTCGTAGCGACTTGACACGACTCGACGTCATTTTATCGCTACATTTTATACAACCCCACCACAACCACTTCAAGCACTTTTATACTAAGTCTCAAACTATCAACTAGACAAATCAAAAAGTCGAGTGGTGTCGACTCGTAACGCAAGTAACTTATGAACCTAACTTCCTGTAGAAAACAGCGAATACTACTTCAACTTCCGGATAGTAAAGTAACTACAGAATACATATAGCTTCCGGTAAGACGAGTCGACAACAACGTTGCACGACTCGACTCACTTTGGGTGTATTGGACAACCCTCATCAAAACGGTTGAGCGCTTGTGGCAAGCGATGGAACAGTTGTCATCGCGTTTTTTTAATTTAACTTGACGTCCCAAATCTTCCTACTACAAGTCATAGTCCTTAGCCAGCCCTTAGATGTCGCAAACCGCTCAAGTGCGTGTGAGTTCCCGGTTGTGGGGTTTTGATAACTCAGTCGACTGAAGCACACAGAGGAAGTTTGGCAGGAATCTCTCAGTTTCGTAACTGTTCGTTAATCGCCAATTGAAATTTACGTCCTCTTTGAATATCTACGGCAACAGAAAAGGTCGAAAAGAACGCAAGCGAAGCATTTGTAATAGGCTAAAAAGCTATCAAGCATAAAGTTAAACTCTTTGGATAAATGGCGCCTTTCTTTGAATAACAATACTTATACATACTAAGTCTCAAAAATCCTTTGTCTGGAAACCAAGTACGAGGTTAAGGATGTATAACGTATTGTTATTCAAATTTAGGCGCCATTTATGCAAAGATCTGTGACAACTTTAGATAACTTTGACTTGTAACAAATTAATTCAGATTAATAAAATAGCAACACTGTCAAGCGAATTGAATCAAATTAGACTAAGAATGATCCATAACCAAATGAAATCCGTTAAGAAAGGATCCATTATGACATCACTTGACTCGTGTGGTAAGAACTCAATAAACGTGATGCACTTTATGGAATTTGATTCTTTGAACTGTCGATACTCTAAGATTGCTATCGGCAACACCCAAGAATACTGATTTGCTGCACTATAAACACGGCATTCCGGGACATGATTGCATTGCGAAGGTAGATGTTAGTGTGACAAAAGATGTGATAAATACGTCAGCTTGAATAATATTCCATTGCTTCAATGTTTTAGTCGTATAACATCCGGAAATTTCACAGATGGTTGATCTCGATGGATTGCCAAATGAGTTAAATGACCCGCCTGCTGGAATAGTCTAGCGATGGTTTAATTTTCAAACAGCTATTAAGACTTCATGATCATGAAAATTATTGAAAGAAAAATTATCACATGAAATAACAACTTATCAAAGACAAAGTTGCCACATTTACAGTGTTAAAGGTCCAGCAATGGTGAGATACAAAGGCCAGTGACCATATCAAGCATGAAAAAAACAATACAATGAAGCAACCTAAAGTTTCTTTTATAATACAAATAAACCTGAAATAATTGTCAATTGTTTATATCTTCAAAGGAAAACAATTCCATTTTGTGTTGAGTTCGATTTAACAATGTAAATTGAGATAAGTCGTAAATTAATTATTAATCGGTGGATGATCGTGGTAAAAAGAGTTTTGCATAATAACTTTAATGAGAGGTATGGGCTTCAAAAGGCAAATCATTTTCATTTGGCCTTAACTAGAATTCATAAATGCCGAAGTTATATTAAAAGCTTTTTCCACTGTCAAATCTTAGCAACGCCTTATTAGACTTATTTCCCTGACCTTCTATGATTACATAATCGTTTTAAGCCGGCGTTCGTTTTGGTCTTCTCACAAAGTGCTCTCGGAAGCAAGATTGAAACCCACCTGGTTTTTCAGCAGACCACTGGTGCATCTGATGCGAGCCGTGTTTCACCACACTCCGTGCTATAGAATACTGTGTTACTGAGAGCAACGTCAACACAAAGACATCAGACTTCATCTTGATGCCTAAGTCAAACTGTTGATCGATTGTTTCGGCTTGGTGCTTTTAATTCCCTTTGTTTTGAACAGTTGTTTTGTTGGTTGACCACATACTCTGCTGCAGTCTTTTTATATTGTGATTTTGTAGTAACACGAAACCATTATCATCATGTAAAAAAGTCAAATGAGGGGGCAGAATATGACGTCATATCTTGCCCTCACACAATTAGCCACGTATGAGTTCTGAAAATATTTCAAAGCAGAATGAGCTGGAATCATATAGAACAGTTATTACTTAATTTAACAGCTAGCGCTTCTTGCTGACTGCATATTAACACAAGCGGTTGCCATGTTCATTTGTATTACAGTGAACTCGTTATCGATGTAACATTTACCGATTTTGACAACCGGACAATCACCAATTCATCAATTAACAATTTGACCCAATTTGTTAGTTTGGTTGACATTTGTGTATCTACTCACAAATCGCATCAATCATTATCAAAGTTGCAGGCGTTTAGCGTTTTGGAGCCCGATGTTTCGCCCGATGACGGATCCAGAAAAAAAGGCAGTTGAATACTATGTATTTCCCTTACTTGTCTTGGATCATACAGCTCAGACAACAAACACTAAACGCTATCAGTCATCCATTGCATTCTTCTGAAATGAATATTTATAATGTTAATCAGCTGGTGCTTTGAGATCTTTTAAACTGTTTCGTTAATAAATTAAAAGGAAATGATGGTTACAATTTTACACGAAGCAGTTGTAAACACATTTTGCGAACTTGACACTTAGTGCCCTGAAGCTGAGGAAGAAGGCAGATTATCTTAACCGTACACTGCACAGCTTCTTCATAAAACAACGCTTGACCTTGTGACATCAGTATATGTAAAGCCTGAAACTTAACACTCCGGTTAAGTGTTGCAAACATTTCCGAGGGCTCATTAGACCCATTACAGCTTTGTTGAATGGGATTTAAATAACGCTCGCTTCTCGCGTTATCCTTACGACTTTCATCAATTAACGTTGTCTGACGCTACGTTACGCAGGGTCGTGTAAAAGGCCGATCAACACGGCACGACTTTGTCGCATACCACAAGCTTGCGACAGGCCTAGCACACGATTTAAGGCCTACACGAGAATCGTAAGCGGGTCGTAGGTTTGATTTCCTGTGGAGGCCTGTCGTAAGCTTCTCGTACGCGACAAAATCAGCCTTATAAAATATTTGTGACAAAGCCCAATTTGTGCCGTATGCGACAAAACGGCAAAATCGGTCTAAACTTAGACTTTGCACCCGCCTCGGGAGTTAAGTGCAGAGAACAAAGGGCTTGTAGTCCTATTTTCTGCCCGACGGCTATGCCATGCCGATGAGGCCTACCTGGGTAATTTGGCTGTGCGCACGCGTAAGGTACTAGTCCCTTTGTGTGTGTGTGTGTGTGGGGGGGGGGGGGGTGGGGCTGGTATGAGTTTGACTAATGGTCGTGGGTAATGGTAATAATAATAAATTTGATATTATTACTATTGCTGTTGCTATTACTATTGCTATTGCTATTGCTATTACTGATACTATTACTATTACTATTGCTATTGCTATTGCTATTGCTATTGCTATTGCTATTGCTATTGCTATTGCTATTGCTATTGCTATTGTTATTGCTATTACTATTTATAATAAGTCGACTGGCTGAGCGGATAGCCGCCAAGAAAGGAGAACATTACTCGCAAACAATTTCCTGGATTCAAACAAAAACATCCTTTGCGCTCCTTAGGTCGGTACTGCGTTTGACAACAATTGCGATATTGAAATCGCAGCTGCCGAAGGAGCCATTGACATCGTTTAGTGTTGCTCAGCGGAATCGTATAAAGAGTTTTAAGTTTTGCCATTCGCCTTTTAGGTTTATCAGATATTTAGATTTTGAATTTATCGAGATTTTTAATGTTTTCAGCAAAAAAGGGAAACACATTGTAATAGGAATTATTATTACAAATTATAACAGGATATAGGCATTTTATTCATCAAAATTGTATAAGCATACCACTTGTTTTTTGACTCCTTAATTTCGTTTTTTTAATGTGTATTTTACTGATTACGTGAAATAAATAAAATTATTATTGTTATTGCTATTGCTATTGTTATTATTAATATTATTATTATTAATATTATTATTATTATTATTATTATTATTATTATTATTATTATTATTATTATTATTATTAATATTAATATTATTAGATGCGCGGCTGGATATTGTGGCAAGGGGGTTTTGGGAGAGGCAGAGCCGACGGTTGGCTTTATTCGATGTGAGAATTTGCCACCCAAACGCAGACTCTTACAGGGATATGGATCCAAACCAGATTTACAGGCAACATGAAACTGAGAAGAAGCGCCAATACGCTAGCCGAATTCTAGAAGTGTAGCAAGCTATTTTTTAGCACGACAAGTTGAGAGCGGACATTTTGGTTCTTGTGCTTTTCTGTCGTAAAAGTATGTAGTAATTTGCCTAGCGCATACGTAGGTAAGCTGAGAGAGGTATTCATGGCTGTGTTCATGTATCGGTCACAACAGCGCAGCCGGTAAGGTCAAAGAATAGATACAAGTCAAGGTCAGGAAGTGAGGTCGTGTTTACTAGACGTGGCTCATAACTTTTTTCCCACAGGTTTCTTTTGCAAGTCGCAGGTCACAACAAAATCAAAAAGCAATGAGTAGTATTGGCGATGTAAGAATTACCGAGATTCACAAGAGGTTTATCGATATTTCCATACAACAAATTTTTCACTGTAAAATTTTAGCGAAAATTTTCTAGGGGTGGTATATGTACTAACTGGGTTTTAATATAGCTTTCATTCATGTAGTGTTACATATAGTTTATTTTATCGTTATAAGATAATTCATTATGATAGCAAATTATACTGTTTTATATAACTTTTTGAAAATCTTTACAACGCGAGTATGCACTAAACAAAAAGAACAGTAACCCATGTTCGATATATCCGAATTGTAACGTGACTTCCAGGTTTTCTAGTCAAGATTCCATATTTGGTTTTCGCTTTGTTGTTATAAGTCTTCGGTGTAGATCTGGATATTAAAAGACACTAGAATGTTCACAAATGGGCAATGTTTTTTTAACCGACGCCTGGAAGCCACGTTAGAATTTTGATTAACCAAAATACTACTTCAAACTCAGTACTGTATGTTAATAAAAAAAGAACACAAGAGCGACACGGTCACTGTTATAAATTCAGTTCAAGATCACCTTCATGGGTGAAAACTGACATTCTCCATGGCTAGTGCTCGGTATGCCAATATTTAAGTGGCAAACTGGCGCAGAAAACCAACAATTCTGTTCAGAGCGTGATTGTATGTTTTGCATAGATTACCCACCGACAAAGCCTTTTGCTCCAGCCAGTCTTAAAACCCGGGGGGGGGGGTACTCCCTTATAAGGGCTTAATGGGGACGTGCGGCCAGCCACGGTATATTTTTCGGGATTTTTGTCTTAAACAGGGTATCGAATTTATCATTTTTTGTCTTAGTCAGGGTATCGATTTATCAATTTTTGTCTTAAATGCGATATTTTTTCTTGGACGATAAACAGCAAAATTTTTACAAATTCTTGTGAATTAATATTGACTTCCATTGACTTTGGCATTGATACCAGGCACATTAAATTTCCATTGAGTACACAACAAGAAAGCCACACAATTTGTAACCGCAACTTTTAATCTATGTCTTAAACAGGGTATCAAAAATCGGAATTCTGTCTTAAACAGGGTAGGAAAATCAGCGATATTTGTCTTAAACAGGGTCAGGGTATGAGGGGTCGGGCCGCACCTCCCCACCCAGGAATATATCGAGTACCCCCCCGGTCTTAAAAATAGCGGCTGTTAGCACTTCGTGATTCACCTTTGATTTATAGAAATCAAGCAATCCCTTACAAGACCCCTTTGTTACTGACTGTTTGTGAGGTTCGAAAATCCAAGAAGTCGACGCTCGAAAACCGCAACGATTTAACTCATCTTTAACGTGAAATCTTGAACGAGTCACTTTGTTTGTCATTTTGTCATACGATTGCACTATATCTCACGATATAAGCTTGCTTTGATCAAAACCGCCATAGTGGCACATACTAAAGAATGGACGAAGTTCGAATGAAGCAAATACATATTCTCGAATTGACTTACACTGTCACTGTACTGAAACTGTACAAAAACCTTAAGAATTGTCAAAATATTCATTAGAGGTTAAAAGAAACAGGATTGGTCTTGCCGTGACCCTCAGAATGATTCGTTGGAGTGAATGACCGGCTCACTCTTTGAAGTTATTTTCTCTGTTATTTTTTGTTAGAAAGAATATTAAATTATAGAAATAGCACCAGTCAATGCTATTTCTATCAGTTAATATTCGTTAGAAGTAAAATAGAAATAAAATAGAGATAAAAAATAAAACTGTAAAAACGAACGATAAAATCCGACGTTTCGGAGTAGTCATGACTCCATTATCAAGGAAATATAAATGAGATCATGCAAATTACAGCATTTAAAGCGATTTTGGCGCAAAAAATTAACATAAGAGGGTGCGACGATTATAAAAATACTTTCGCACGAATGGAGTCTGATTGCACGTTGAGATTTGGTTTTAAAGCTCTTGTAAAAAGCATTTCGTACACTAAGCAGTCAAATTTGCTTTTGTATTTCTTAAGCACTTGGAAACGCTTTAGCAGGTCCTGAGGCATTGTTCCGTGCATGTTCTTGTAGTGTTTGGCCATAGTTAATGGAGGGAGACTCCATTAACTATGGTTTGGCAATGACGGAGGATTGTTGTTTGTGTCCTTTTACACGATTATGTAAATGTCCGCGTGTGAAACCTACATAACCCGGATCACACAGGTCACATCGCAAACCATAAACACCACACTGCTGATTTACAATTGGTGGCTGTGTTTCCTTAACATTAAGTTCTTGTTCAATTTTCCGGCTCACAAACACAGGCTGGATGGTGGTGCGTATTTTTAGGCTCAAGTTCTTGAGTTGTTTCCTCACAATATCTGCTGAGGTTTGGTCTTTGAATGGTAAAACCACTGGAATCGTGTCATCTGTCTCTTGAGATGGTGATAAAGGTTGCTGTGATCGCAAACCTTCGAGTCATGTCAAACACAAGCCATGTCAAACAGGAATAGTGGCTGGTGATGTATGTATAATCCCTTTTTTTGTTCTAGAAACCAGATGTACAAACAACTGGAA
>JAHPZR010028819.1:25000-32500 GCA_019787425.1 Platygyra sinensis
GGCTGGCAACGTGCAGCCGGCTAGTTCTGTACAAGAAATCGTCAACGCGGTCATCAACAACTTGAGCAACTTGCCGCGACAAGAAAATGGAGTTCAAACCGCAGCATCAAATGCTGACACCAGAAACGAGGTATCAGTGACTTCTGAACTGAACCGGGCCTTCCGAATACCACGCGCATCCACAAGCGCCACCGTGCAAGCGATTTTGCCGTCGACAGTGGCATCTATCAGGGCTGCTGCGAATAACTTTTCAGCGACTTCCAATTACGGAAGGACCGTAAGAGATTCAGGAAGACGAGGGAGATCACGGTCCCACAATGGGCGATTTCAGCCATACCGCCCTCAGAGAAACCAAAGATTAACACGGGATGCGGCTGAACCAAGTGTGTTTTACAAAGACGTCTGTCTTCTCGATTGTCCTGAATGGGAGAAGGTTCCGCGTGGGGAAGTAAAGGCAGATTTGATCCGGAAAAACCTCTACATAGATGCGTGGCCAGTGGTTAAAGATTGGAGTGCGGCAACTTTGAGGCAGGAGATAGAGAATCTTTTTGAATGTGTTCTAAAAAACTCAAGTGGTAATAACGTGAGGTGAGCATTAAGACTTTAATAATAATACATGTAATAATAATAATAATAATAACAATAATAATAATAATAATAATAATAATAATAATAATAATAATAATAATATACATGAAAAAATTACTCGATTCTGATTGGCTGAGAGCAGTGCAGTTCAAGTGTAACACCAGTGCAAAAAGTGTAACACCGGTGCAAAAAGTGTAACACCAGTGCAAATTACACATCGTATAAATTCTGGATTATGATTGACTGAAAGACAAAAGGAAATTTTCTAAGACACTGATATCACGTAAAATGATGACGAAAAGTTTGTGCAGAAGCTTTGAGTGACAAAACATGGCTTCAAGAAAGATTTTTCGGCACTTCTTCTGTTGGGAATTGTATTCAGCAATAAAAATAACAATAAGAATAATAATCATAATAATAAAGATTTAAAATAAATGGTGAAGAAATATTTTGCTGCAAACAGATCAAATACCACAATCAGAAAGTCTGTGTGTACGATAAATGCTTGTTGAAATAATAGGTAATATTCATTGTTGTTTTAAAATGCCCAGTTAGATGTACTAGTACCAGATGGCAGAGTATTGGCAAACAGATATATTTTATTTTGAATTTAATACCACACCCATCCCATCGCCATTAATTTCTCTAACAAATACCACTGGTAAACAAGGGTGTTTGTTGTGAATATGTTTATTTTTACATGTAAGTGGATTGTAACCTTGAATTTTTGTTATATTTAGCTTTGAGTTTGTGAAGAGCATTGGTTCAAATATTTTACCCATAAAACTACAGGAAGGCCAAGAGCTTAATGCCAAAGTACTAAAGCATATTTCAGGAACAAGTCCAATCTATGTCAGAGTATTGGAGGAAATCAAAGGCAGAGAGGAAGTTAGCATGGCAACAATGTTAATAAATATTACAGTATTATAATATAGCTAGGACCCTGCATGCGCTCTGATTGGTCGAAAACCTGTGTTTTATCAGAGTATAAAACATACAGAAAAAGTGTGTTTTATTGTTTCCACTGGTAAAATCTCTATCATAAAGCAAATGAAGAAACCTAAGCTGTGTATTAGACTGTGAATGAACACACTCCGGACATTTGAGAACTCTAGAGAAATGTAGAAAACACTCGCCTTCGGCTTGTGTTTTCTACACTTCCCTTGTGTACTGTTCTCAAATGCCTATCGTATTTAATTATCACAGTGTAATACATGGCTTAGGCTTCATTTGTTAAATAAATAATAATTTACATTGATTTAATTAAACCTTAGGAGTACTGTCCCAGTGTCACAAAATAGATTGAGCTCTTTGACTTACTTTAAAACGTTACAGTAGTACTGACTTCTGAAGTCCTTACCTCATCAAAGTATGCTCAAAGAGAGAAACAATATTGTGGTCACTGAAAGTCTTAGCCTGGCAAAAGAGTACAGTCTGTAGTTTATTCTTATTTAAATAATTATATAATATATGTAATGCTAAAAGTCAAGTGAATGAGAATGTTTCAGTTTAGGTTCTTACATGTATAAATATCATGTTTTACTAGTAAAAGGAGAAAAGTCCAGTGAGCACATCTTGTTGTCTAATACCTAACTTATGATTTCCATGGAGCTAGGAAAAGATGGGACATTTTGATGACAAAAACGTACCTTATTAAAAGAAATTATTGCCACACTTTGTAAGGCAGTATCCAGGGGGTGATAATGTTTATGATTATAATGTTGGTTACAGCTTGAAGTTGATTCTGATGCAGACCTTGCTTGTGACATAAGACAGTTTTTGGTACCTGCATGTGGCAGAGATTCAGCACCTTCATCTACTGTACTTGGCAACCTGGAGAGCAGTTCCTCTTTTACTGATAATCATCAAAGGGAAAGCACTTCTCCTCCTGGACAGCCATTAAACAGTACCATGATCAAGCAACAGCTTGAAGCCATGTTTCCTCAGGCTTCACAGGAAGCTATAATGCAAGCTGTTTCCACTTCCCAGAGTGTAGCTGAGGCTATAGACAAGCTATTACCATCTAGTTCTGGATCAGTGAGGGTGAATGGTAAGGATAAGTACAGCTGTAGTTATATTACATCAGAAACCAACCAGTCGGAATGGCATCCAAATGATAAGTACATGTAAAATCCAAAATGACTAATATCATCATTTAACATATATATGGACACTGAAACCTTTTGTTATTATAATATTATTAACTGAATTAAAGAAATAGCCATGTGTAATTGAACATTCAAAGCTGATGATTATGGTGAAAGCCGAAAATCTGAGAGGTTTCACGTGTGTTTCGTGAATGCCCATTCACTTTATTCCATAATTTATTTTGTTAAGTTACACAATGTATACATAAGACCACATTTATTGATTTCTAGATCATCAAGCAAACGGTGCAGAAAATTCTTCATTCATCAGTACAGTACCAGGTAGGAATAAATTATTCACTTTAGCTTACAGTACTTTCATTTAACAACCTGAATATATATTTGAAAGTAATTATATCAAAATAAGTTTACAAATTAAGGAGACACTTTGGCAGTTTCATCAGATGATCAGCATGAAAGGCATTCAAGTTTCAAATCCTAGAAGCATTAGTTACCAAAGCCTAAAAAATTGAATTGAATTTTCTCATAACTATTGATATTGTCCAGCTTAACTGCAGTAATTGCCATTTGCTGAAATTAAGAAAAGGAAGAAATGCTTCTTTCTACTTTTCTCCAACGCAGCAGCCAGCGAGACCTTCAGCATTGCAGAAAGTTACCCACTCAGTATGCCAAATCTGGACCCGTATGATGCATTAAAGGTGCATAAATCTAAAGTTGTCATTCCATGTAACCAAGACATCTCAATTGACCGCCAATCTGGTATTGTACTGAGAGACCTGTTCAAAAAGCTGAAGCGAGGGGTTTTGGATACCCGAAAGGTTCCAGACATAACATTTGTTGGAGAAGAGGGGATTGATGCAGATGGGCTAACAAAAGAATTCTTCACCCTCATCATGAGTGCGCTGGCCAGTGGCAAGGGGGGCTATATCTTATTTGAAGGAGAAATTGATCACCTGGTTCCCGTTAACAGTGAAGAATTTTATCAAAGTGGCTTTTTTAAGTATGCTGGCCAGCTTATTGGCATGTCAGTACTCCACAGTAATGTTGGTCTTGTAGGGCTATCAAGAGCTCTCACAACATACATGGTAACACAAGATCTTGGGTTGGCAAGCTGTCATATGTCAGTGAAAGATATTCCTGATTATTGCACACAACAGGCTGTGATGGAGGTGTGTTCTGCAATGGTTCAATATATTTTTGTAATTAAGCTTTACAAGGCATAACTAATCAATGATTAATGGCATCAATGACTAATCAATGATTAATTGAACCCCCCTCCTCCCCCCACAAAAAATGGGCCATTGATTACTATTTGATGTCATTGATTAGTTATATTGTCTACACTTGAGTATTGTAACACTTGTCAATGCCTAGATTAAACTCTTAAGGATAGTGGTGGTTGTGGTGGTGGGGATGTTAGGGTGCAGTGAACTGTGGAACCACCTTGACTGTTGTTATGATCTTGAAATGTTTATTCAAAGAACGATTCTTACAATGGTTACATTTGTATGAACAAAATACAGACCCACTTATCAGAATATATATGTGAAAATAGGAAAACTATATGTCAACTGCAAATGAAAATAGTGTGATTTTAGTGATCTTACCAACTCACTTGTACTAAGCAGTTTACCATCCACACAGAATCTTTGAATTTAAATTGCTTTCCCAAGTACACTCTAATAATAAATAGTAATAATATATATATCTTCCGTATTGTAATCTTCCGTATTATTATTACATAAGATGAGTAGTTCTATCTTTTGATGAAACAAAGACTTATTGTTATTGTTATTATTGTTACTGATGAAGTCTAAGGCTAAGCTAAAAAATTCTCTTATGCATTGCCACCTGACCTGCATGACTGTATGTGACAGTCACAATACTACAAGAATGCAGTACTTGCTTTGCATCCTTTATATATTAAGTAACCATCTTTTTATTGCTAGCTGCATGAAGAGAGTGATCCAGAGAGGCTACAGCAACTCATGGTGCGCGATGACATAGCCATGCTGCTCTATCAGTCCGGCTTTGGAAATGAACACCTCACATTGGACACAAAATGCAAAGCTGTGCAGTGTATTTTGTTCAACCAAGTATTTAAATCACGCCGTGACCAAATTGAAGATTTGATGGCAGGCTTGAATTCCCTTGGCATATTAGAGCTTCTCCGCACAAATGAATCTTGCAGAGCCTTGGTGTTCCCACTACAGTCTGAGGTCCAAAACTCAGAAAGTGATGTTCTTGGGTTGTTAGATTATGAAGATGACCTGTCAGCGCAGGAAGAGCAAGTTAAGCTCTGGTTTGAGGAATATATCAAGTTACTCGCAAGAGGTAACTTGAATGACTTTGCTTTACTTTTCATTTTATTCATGAAATTAAACTTTATTGGTCTCTGTTTAAAACAGTGAGGACTGGTGGTTAGAAATTGCAGCTCCCTGTACACCACACTGTCCGATTGATAAATGCATTTCCCTATTTAGTAGCCCCCCTACCCAGTACCTGCCTTCCCTGCTCTTCCACTCCCCTGGAAAGTAATAAACTAAAAAAAGCCTTCAGGGGTCATGAATTATTTTTTCAGACCAATTCAGTTCTGCTGAGTTAACCCCGCAGGTTTTAGTATAGATGCACTAATTGCCACCCAAAAGTGTATAGCTGTTGTAGTTAATTTTTTTCTCCGTGTAATTTTTAGCTTTCTTTTGTTGCTATGAATGGTAATGGTTGTAAAATAAAGGAGGGCTAAAAATTACCTAAGAAAGTAAGAAAAATTAACTTCAATATAGCCCCCCCACCCCAAACAAAATGGCCACTGGGAAGAGCTGAAAATATTTTACATGTATAATCAGATTTTTATTTGGTTCATTTACAGGTGACAACAACCAGGAGTCAAACTGCAGTGAAGTTGCAGTCATTCCAAGTTGAATGACCTCATTCAATTTATCTGTGGACACCCCCATGTTCCAAAAGGCGGTGACTTAATTAAAGTCAGATTTACAAGAGCATTTCTACCCGATGCTGAGTCTTGTTTTAATACTATCAAGTTACCTAGGCACCACCACGACTATCTCAGTTTTAGGAAGGCAGTGAATGTTGCTGTAAACTGCCAGAACCAAGGTTATGGTCGTGGCTAAAATTAAAGGACATCCCATGTTTGATTCCTTATCAAAGTGTGATTAATATTACAGTTACAGAAAAAAAAAAAGGAAATACGGGGATTAATTTCACTCACATAATTATTGTTCTCAAGACAATTAAGGCATGGCTTTTTCCCCTATTACACCCAAAAATGACGGGGGTGGTATATCTTCTAAGGCTTAAACCACATTAACCTAAAATTTTTTCAGACTTATAGGCTTGCAAATCTCGTCATATTTAGCTGGATGATATCTGCAAATTAGGTCACGTGACCTGTCTGGGCTATTTTCAGCTCAAATGTCTTTTTAGCAAAATGGCACCACTTTTTACAACATCTAGGAAGCTGCCATTAGCTTTATAATGTTAACACTAATAGGTACTTTATATCTCTGCCCGGACTTGTTGAGATTTTTTAAAATAAAAGCATAAATTAAGAATCTACTTTTATTGGGGGACTGGGTACTAGTACAAAATGCCGTTTATTTTCAAAATTAATGAAAAAATTAACAAAGTCCGGGCACAGATGTTTTGCCTCTAACGTTTTGAGCTATTTGGGTGCATTCAGGGTAAATGACTCTTGAAGTAAACTGGTGCCATTTTCGCCCAAAGAATTTTTGGAAGTTTTTGGCCGTCAGAAGTCACGTGACCTAATTTGCATATATCATTCAGCTAAATACGACAAGATTTGTGAGCTTGTTAGTCTGGAAAAGTTTAAGGTTATTGTGGTGAACGCCTTAGAAGATAGACCACCCCCCTAATTTTTGGGTGCAAAAATGAAAGACCCATGCCTTAATTGTCTTGAGTTGTAACTTTTGTACTGATTGACAATGTAATTGTGAAAGTTATGTCAGCCAGTCCATGTTTTCATCTTAACACGTTGGGTTAGTGTTAACAATTTCAATCAAGCTGGTATTTCATATAAGTGTCAGCCTGAAAGACCTATTTCAATGGTTTTAACCTCTTGCCTCAGAGTGGCATTTGTTATAAAATGTTCAGTGCATGTACACTAGTTTTCAAGAATAATAACTTCTAAAATGTTTTCTTTTTACATGCAAAATGTTTCCTGTTTACATGACTGTATATGCATGTCTATCTTTGACTCCACAAATATTGTTACAGTTGCTGGAAAATACATGTAGTGAACTCTTTATTGATAAGGTGTATGTCCTGGAGAGGGTGGAAGGGGGCCTCCCTTATAATATATTGGTTACACGTACATGGGTGTACACAACTTTGTACAGGGTTTCGTTTATAACATTTTAGTCTTGAATAGGGTATGATAATAAACAGAGTATCATTTTCCTGGAAGTTAACCTGTGATTTTATTATGGATGTATGTTTCATTTACCTAACACCAAAAACAATTATAACATAACTAAAGCAAGACGCGCGCTCTGATTGGCTAATTCAGCATCTACTATTTGCCCATGGGTGTATGGTGCTGATGTAATCAATAGCTAAAGCGAAGCGCGCGCTTTGTGATGTGGCTCAATTTGTGCTCATTTTGACCACTGTAATAACGCGTATCGTTGTCGATAAGAGTACAGACCACGCTAAACCACATTCAATTTGTTTTTTACCACAATATCAAAGATAACAAAATAAATATTTGTCTTGACAACTGAAAACTGGCACCAATTCGGACTTGAAAGTGCACGCGCTACATTAT
>JAHPZR010028819.1:35000-47500 GCA_019787425.1 Platygyra sinensis
TTGAATGAATAATAAAGCAATTATTGAATTCGGCTTTCGTAGGATATGAAGAATTCTGCAGATCTCGGAGGGTGTTATCCACCTCGGCCTTCGGCCGCTGTGGATAACATCCTCCTTGATCTGCAGAATTCTTCATATCCTACTCAGCGTCATTCCATAATTGCTAATTAGCCAGAGATAGCGAACCAATCAGATTGCTTAAAACACCAAGATCACTGAGTGTGTATATACTAAAGTGGAATGTAGTTCTTTCTAAATGTCTTTATATGGCGGGTCTTTTTTAGTAAATGTGGTAACAATCTAAGCTTACATTTAATTTTACCGAAACTTTTCTGTAAATCCTCACCCTCCAAGTGCATAAAGTCGAAAGTGAAATAGCAAAGCTTACCACAAGGAATTTGGGCAGGGAACATTGTAGCTTCTACGGTTTATCCTCCTTGCGTTTCTCAGGGTGGTTGTAACAGGATCTACCCTTCGTAGGGACTGAAGCACGCGCATTCTCTGAACTACCAACCCGCGTTGTCTCAGTGATCCCTGGACCATTCTAAGGCCCGCTGATGGAGTTAGTTCCTGTACTTGGCGGACCAAGTTGTCTATCTCAGTATCTGATATGTTTGAAAATTCTCTTCCAACGACACGCATACCAAATTCATGTCGTCGTCGTCGCCAAGTTCTATCCGAAACTCTTAAAATCCGAGCAATATCGTTCCAGCAGAATCCACAATCTCTGTGAAGTGCATCCAGTTGCTCGCGAGATATTGCTAGCCGAGGACGACCTTGTGACTTGGATCGTTCAAAATGAAGAATCCCATTTTGCCCTTCATTCTCATCTTCTTCACTCCAGTAGACAAGGCAACGTTGCTGAAAATGAGCTCGTAGACTAGTTGTTCGGTTGAGCAGGTGCTGTAATTGGGCTATGCAGGTTTGTTGGGAATTTGCTTGCCCATACGCCTCAGAAAAACGGGCTACCAACGTTGACAGTGTTCGTTCGTATTCTTCTAATCGACGGACCAAAAATTCTGAGGTATCACAAGACGCTGAATTGATCTGTTCCTCTGAACTTTCTATCAGCCTTCCCAAGGAGAGAAAGAAGTCTTCAAAATTTGGAAGCCAACGCGCCATTTTGTTTCAGACCGCGCAGACGTAGCCAAAGCACCACTTCCTGCAATGCCATATAAGGATATGCCCTATTACATCCGGTTGAAGCGCTAATCAGTTTCCGCTTCCTCTCGACTAGTTTTTTTTTTTTTTTCGATGTTAATTTTTCCGCTTCACTGCACTTTTGTGTTGGCCATATTTTTTCCTAATTTTTAAACCTAAAACCACAAATTTTTTATTATCGTGGACCATTATTTTTTTGGAGCAAAATTTCATTTGCTCGACCACACACTTTTAATCTCACCGTTTATTTCTGCAAGTCAGTCATCTTTTTTTAGGTTAATTTTTTTAGGTTTATTTTTTTTAATTTTTAAATCTAAAACCACATTTTTTATTATCCTGGACCATTATTTTTTGTTTTAAAGTAGCATTTTGCTTATTCGAGCACATGTTTTTAATATCACTATTTATTTCTCCAGGTAAGTCACTTCTTTTTTTTAGGTTTATTTTTGTCCGCAACGAAACGCCATACTTCCGCGGCCCGGAAAAAGTACCCAGTCGAGAGATATCAACGTGAAGTACATTTTGGAGCATTCGTCATGAATGAAACGAACCTGGAACTTACGCAGTGACTTTCATCAAGAACGAAAACAGGCAAAGGAAACATTTCTCGTCATTTCGGATGCTTTAACCTTGTTTTCACTCAAGGTTATATTCCCTATAGATAACAGCATTAAAAAGTTTGGGAACATTCGGAGTAAAATAAAGATATGAGCTGCGTTTGGGTACATGGAATGTTGTGCAAATTTTTCGAGTGAAACGAACATGGAACTTGAACAGTGAGTTTTATCAAGATTGAGAGTATCTGATGTTTGTTCTTTTGGATTCTTAGCAGAGAAATGCTCGAGATTGATCTGCCGATGTAAAGTATCAAGCACATACCAATTTTACAGTATGCTCGAACTCGGACTCGGGCATTTCGTCATCTTGCAAACGCACACAAAATTTTTTTCTAAAGAAACATCAAATACAAGCTAGAAGTTTTAAAAAGAACCTTTCAGTCAAAATTCTGTGAAACTTTCTGACTTTCGGCGGGTATTTAGTTCATTTGAAACCTTGCCCGGCTGCTGGGCGTATAGCCACAGGGAAATTCTAAACGACAGGTTTCTTTTGCAGGTCACACTACATGTGTGAAAGCTATATTTCAACCCCTTTAGAACATATACCACCTCTAGAAATTCATCATTAGAATTATACAGTGAAACATTTGTTGGATGGAAATATCTATAAACATCTTGGGAATCTCGGGTAATTCTTACATCGCCAGTATTACTGATTCCTTTTTAAACTCGTGGATACGCGAAGCGTAGAAACGAGTTTCTTGCGGTGACTTCGATATGCAAATGTGTCACTCACTCACTCACTCACTCACTCACTCACTCACTCAGTTGTAGACACTGTTCGTAATTAGTCGGCCCAAACGAGAGCGCCCGAGCTAGCCCGACGCCATGTTGGAATAGTAACCGAGCCCGACGCCATGTTGGAATAGCAACTGTGCAGCCCGATTACTCACTCGAAGGCGTGCTTCGTGACAGCCTTGTAGCTTTTAATTTATTAGGTGTTTCGCTGAATTGAAGAGAAGTTGACTTCGAATGTTCGACTTGGTACCATGGCTAACTTGACAGGCTGAATTTCACGAACATTTGACTCGTCCACACGGCGTTAAATATGACGAAGAGATGAACATTTCTTTGCTGGAAAGTCAGTTGAAATGAGTAAATCTCATGCTAATGTGGTAAGTTTTGATGAGAATGCGTCTTATTTGTCGACCTCAATGAACTTATATGAGTGAAACGAACATTTTTTATGACCAAATCAGCTATTGAACTAACAGGACAAACATTGGCACCATTATTATAATATTGCAATTTTTATCGTGATGGACAAAACACTGACCACCAGTCCATGAACTACCCCAATGGACCATCCTAAAATGGACTACACCTAAAAATAATATTCCAAATGAGTACTCTTTAATGTTCTTAGCTGCCAGTATAATTAAATTACACATACCTTCTTCTTATGTTCATTATGTACAGCCTCTACCCACCATTTTGAATAATTTTACTTGAAACAAACAACTGTTAAACACAAATTAGTTTTATCAAATTTCATCATTTGATTATCAACGAAAATCATCTGAGGCACCAATCAGTATAAGGATCATACAAGTGTAAACATAATAACTTGAAAAGCCATTGAAATGTGAATGAGGAACCCAGTCTAATATTTGATTTAGGAATAGCACAAGTGAAGTAATGCCGGGGGCTATTCCCTTACATGGGCTATATGGGTATGTGCAGCCCCAGAAGGGTAGGGTTTTTCAGCCACATTGGTCATAAATAGGGTATGGTTTTAGCACTCTAGTCTGAAGATATTGGCTATGTTTCTTGGAACAAGCTACTTTTTCATAATTATCAGGTCATAAATAGGGTGGCAAAAATCGCAGACTTTGGTCATAAATGGGGAAAGAGTTTGGGGAAGTGGTCTGCATACCCCTACCCAGCCTTTCTGGGAGTATCCCCTGGGTATAATGTCACACAGTAATTGTGAATGTTTATTCCATGTGATTCTGTCAGCCACTACACATGCACAAGCTAAAAGATGACACAAGGTAAAAGATGACATGATAGGAGATGACAAGAATAATGGCTGAATAATGAATTATAAGTCAGGCTCCTGAGCATGGAACATGGTAAACAATACAACTATAGCTATAGTTATACTCAACAACAGGAATCTACTCGTCTACTTTGTGTTCAGTGGTTCCAGAACAAAACAAGCAAGGTATAGCAGCTTACAGCTTTAAATAGTACTCATTTAAAACATTATTTTTAGGAGTAGGTTATTTTAGGGGGAGTCCATGGACTGGGGTCAGTATTTTGTTCATCACCTAATTTTTTTAATTTTATAATTCAGTAACTTCTAAACCTGAAGATGGCTTGGTGTGATAACCCGAGCTATTGTTATAAATGTAACACGTTGTGTCAGCCTTGCAGTAGTCTTTGACTTATTATCGTTTTACTTTTCAAGTTTGGCTGATTAATCTCCTGCAAGATCCAACATTTAATAAACAGGATCTTTGTTCATGGCTTTGCAGTTTGTTTTTTTATCTTGAGTTGTCCACATTCAACCAACATTGAGTGAAGTTTAGATTAAAGTTGTGTTCTCCATACTTGTTTTGTTTATTTGAGTACTTTCATCTGAACTCTGAGTGGGATGTGAAATGCACTAATTCCCAAATACTGTCTTCTGTTTACATTTTTGCTTCCTGATTGTAAAGATAACAAGGGGAAACAAACCCCCTGTGAGCTTGGTGGAACATATTTATGGGTCGACAGATTTTTTGGATCAACCCAGAAAATGTTCTCAAGAGGCTAATAATTTTGATGTATTTTACCTGCAATTATATATAGAGACAAGTGGTTCCGCATTGTAAAAGAAGTGTCTCATAAGAAACCTTAACTACAGCCTTGAGTAAAATGCAGTGGAAAAGATCTGTTCGCACAAAAAGAAAAATATTCTTGAATAATGCAAATTTTCCCACCAGGCAGACCAACAGCAACTTCTGGGTGGTGGTAAGGAGGGGTGGGGGGAGAGTACTCTGAGTTTTTGGGCAGGAGTGTCCAATGTGACCCAAGAACCCTTAGCTTTTACCACTCCATGTTCGGCTGCAATTCTACTTCCCTACCTATTTTGTAATATGTGTGCAACAGAGGCCAACTAAAAACCCCATGCTTCATAAGATAAGTGCGACCTTGCATGGTACGAATACAGCTTGTTTCAACAGCCTTTAATAATGCACCAATGATTACAAGCTTACCAACATGTTTCATCTCTAGATTACTTAATCCACGAGTTTGGCCATAGGGTTCCTTTGATTGATTTTAATGTGACCTGTGACCTGCAAAAGAAACCTCTCGAATTCAAAATATGAAGCTTGTGCAAACAACGTGCAGCTTGCATCGATCATGTTTGGAGTTAATATTTGATCTCGACCATTTTAAGTTAACTTAAACTCTACTTTAAAAATAACAGTATCATCGGATCAATTCTTGAAATCTGTGTCTGTGACCAGGAACCACCAGGTAAATGGTAACAAAGCACGAGCAGTTGCAGAGCAGTTGACACAAACAAAACAAAACAAAACGATAACAACAAATGCATTTCTCACCCTTGACCTGCCATTCTTGTGCCGGATACAGTAGTCTCTTTTCGGTCATCTTTCGTAAGCAGGTGAGCAGTTTACTTCCTATTCCCTAATATGGCACATAGATTCAAATAAAACGTTTAAGGGGCCATAACATTCCTCGGAGTGTGCCAGTGTATTACGTCATTTGCCAGTCAAACACAGTTACACATGAGGGGACAATCCCCCGCAACCAATCCCTTCATGTTAACTCTAAAAGGGACTTTTCCCAGGGAAAAGACCTGGGGACTTGTCCCTAGCAGCAAATTCTGGGACAATTTTACCAACAAAGGTTGTCCGGTCAATTGTACCACGAGATACTACACCGTACAAATTCAAATAACTGCTTGTTTCTTGATAAGCACGCTTACGCGCGCTACCAGGCAATTGCGGCCCCAGTTCAGAAAATCCCGCAAACGTGGAGTGCGTAACTATCGGCCAGTGTACAAAAGAAGTCAATGGTCATCTGACGTTTTGTAAAGTAAGTGACGATGTTTGCGTGGACAGTGAATTCAAACTGTTGCTTGCTCGTGCAGGTAGGGTGTCTGCATTGTTGTCCTAACTAAGCATGAACACCATATAGACTGTAAAAGGCACTGAAATTTAGATACGTGGGTTACGCTTACATACTCAGTTACTTTCTGTTAAACTAAATAGGTTATGCCTGCACAACGGTTTTTGCCAGGACGAGAATTTATTTGTAATTAAAACTTTGCTGAAAATTCAGTTTTACCTTCAAAAGTCACGGCTATTGTCAAGGCGAACTACTGCATAAGGGATTAAGATAGTTATTCTTTATCTGCACGAAGTATGCAGTTTCAACACTCTTACCTAAATGAAATCTATGTTAGTACCCCTTTAAGACTTCTTAGTGATCCTGCCAGGCCTGGCGGCCTAAACCCTTTTCCGAGGGACAGCGATTATAGCTGACTGTACTCGCAAGACGACTTTTATGGAGCGGGCGGGGATGAACAAGAGGGAAAATCTCTTTTTCCATGGTTTTTGAGCCAATTTCTCCCTCCTCCCTACTTTAAATATTCCATAGGACTGTTTCCCCATCCAGGCCCATCCAGTTCCTCCAATTCCCAGGATTTTCTTTTTCTCCCTCCTCCCTTCTTTATTCCCTTATTCCTCCCTCGCCCCAACGTTTTTTGCATTTACAACAGATCACGATCTCTTTTTTTTACCATTTGAAATATTTTTTAAGTTGAAGAGTCTCATTTAACAATTACGGTGTGTCCCCGTCATTGCAACTTGTTTGGAATTCATTGGCGGTGCAGTCTATGGACTCGCAGGATCCACTGGCCAGTGTGGGCCTAAGAGTGTACAGTCCGCTTACGTCTTTTGCTCAGCAAAGATTCTTGTTCCAGTTGGGTCGCGTATGAATATATATTTTTTCTTGTTAGATAGCGAGCTCCTTACAAGCGTTCGATTAGTTCTGCTTGCGCTGTTCTCCAACTAACCGAACACCTAGTAAACTCTGATCACCTGATTGGCTGTCTAGACCCTCTCACGATTTCTCAGGAGAGATGGAAATGATCATGAGAGGGATCTGTGTAAAAAAAGGAAATAGTGCATCAATTCGTCTTCCACTCTATTGTAAAAAAAGTGTTACCATTATTGCGAGCTGTCACCAAAGAGGTACTCCATGCTGGATTTAGCCAAACAGCAGTATGCCACCCGCCTTCAGCAGGGTGCGTGCCCTCTTCCCTCTTTCAAAGTACAAGGCTCGGCTGTTTCATCAAGCTGCAAGCAGAAAGCCAATGAGGGCTGGGCTTTAAAAGAAGCGAAAAGGGTTGAAAAGTTTAATGAAAATCAGAAGTCATACCTTCAGGCCAAGTTCAACATCGGCCAGGCCTCAGCAAGGAAGCTGGATCCAGAAGTTGTCGCAAAAGAAATGTGACGTGTTCGTACCATAGATGGGAAAGAGGTTATCTCTTGTAGAGGAATTCCTGACCCCCCAGCAGATATCTTCTTTTTTTTCACGCATGGCAGCTAAGGTACGTCAGCAGCCAGTTACGGATCAGGATGTGCTTGCGGTAGAAGAACAAGTGAATTTCTGTTTAGCCAGAGACTCAGCACTATCGTCCTTGCAAATCTGCCATCCTATCGTCGTTGACCAATACGACATATGTGCTTTGGTTAAGAGCCTGGAGTTGCAAGTACCATCTCCGCAAGTTAGACCTCGTTATCAGTTGCTCCTGTTCTGCAATAATAGTTTGCACTATTCCAAAAATTTTACCTCTAGTCTCTAGTCCCTACTGTACGTTGGTCATGTCATGGCTGTTACGGGCTTGAAATCTTTATTCTCAAACTCATTAATAATTCATAAGTTTGATAGCCAATAAAAAATGGCTAAATTCGTCACGTGCATGAGTTTTGATACCCAATGAAAACCTAGATGAAAACCACACGTGTTTTGGATATCGTATCCAAACCACACGTTGCTTTCATCTGATTCCTCATTGGATATCAAGATTCACGCATCAAAACAAAGAAATTAAGCATAAGAACAGAATTTAAAAAAATTAGCATCCTTGGGAACTTGCATTTTAATAAAATAATTTTAACAATAAAACTCATGAAATTGGAAATTAAAACTGTTTTAAATACACATAGCGTCCGATACTAAATACTGTTCCATAAACAGTTTTCGGTGGATATCTCTTTACCTACGTTTTGCTCCAATTCAATGACAAATTTTCTTTGCCAACAATTCAGACTCAAGCATAACGATTTCCTTAATATGTAAGTCCAGCGCTTTGAAACCTAATGTAAATCAGGTAATATCTGAACGAACCTCCCGAAGGAATGGATATTTTTCTTTACCCGAGTAATTCGCTATTCGTTAAAATAGTTTACGCGTATTTGTTTTATACCTTGATGACGAGGAATACGACTTTCTTGACTTAATTCTCTTCTTCGTAAACCATTTTTGGCTCCTACACCGTGCCACTCCTTCCTCGCTCGTGGTTGGACGCTATGAATCATGCATACAAACGCGTTCTTTCGGAAAAGGGGAAATATTTAACACTGCATAATTTCTTATTGTTTCGTTTGCGAAAACATGTCACTGCATAATTTCCTATTGTTTCATTTGAGAAGCCATATCAAAAACTCGTGCTTCGTGTTTCATCAGGGGTTCCAAACACCTCGAAACAATAAAAGCACTCGGCCTGCGGCCTCGTGCTTTCATTACTTTCTCGGTGTTTGGAACCCCTGATGAAACACCTGCCACTCGTTTTTGATATATTACTTGAAACGTTTGCTCACTCGTGTTACTTCTGTGTCGTCCAGTTTATTCACTGGAGCTTTATTACCATGAAATCGTTGCAGCAAGTTGTTAGATTTTGTTCGCCAGACGAAGTTATTGTAACCACGGCAAGGACAGTCAGAGATTTTTATAAGATAGACTATTTTTTTTCTCGTCGCGGTACTGAATTGTTTTCAGTTGCCGTTTGGACCTAAATACTGAACTATTTGGCAGCTTGAACGTTGAAGTCAAAATTGCAATCGTGTGTTCTTCATATAGAGCAGTTTTATTCTACGTTGTTTTAAAATGCCAGATTTTTTTTTTGGCATTGACAGATTACTGTATTGTTTGGCCATTTGGTCACCCAATGTTTTACCAGCGCGTTTTCAGCAGATTAGTTCTTAACGCAAAAATATATATAGTGTTGAACTTAAGGTGGGCCGAACACAGTTTTCGCGCGGTCAGCGGTGTTGTGTAAAAGCCGGCGTGGCTTTTAAAAGGAAAACAAACATGGCAACAATTTTGTTTCTTCCTGTTTCCGGTGGTTTGGCAAATGCCGTATAAAGTCTCTGTCTTTCAAGAAACCTCGCGTTTTACAACTTAAAACTCTACCCAAAGCATGCAGTGTTTTTTGTAGCGATTCTGTGCCAAAAACTGGTTCTCATGATCGTGAAACAAGATACAATCAGAGGGAGACCACGCGCGTAATTACCAAGTTTTGTTGGGACTACCTGTTGCTGTTTTAATGTCCATTTATGTTTCAACGTCATTTGCATTTTGCGGAAAAGAAGATGCTACTGTATCTACTCCTACAAACCTTATTTTGTCCCGAACGCACAAAAGCTGAGAAACGGAAAGCTCGAACTGAAAAAGCACGAGTTGAGAGATGTAAACGTAGACTCTTTCCTGACGAGGACAAAACAGTGCCTTACCCGACCTGGCTGAGGCACACATGCTGAGGGAAAATATCGAACCTCCCCAAAGACTTCCTGAAGACATGGTAGGTGGAAATAAACCGGTTGAATATTCTTCTTTGAGGGCTATTTTGCCATAAATATTATACAATTTACCAGAACTCGCGTCTTATTTCTTTTGATTCACTAGTCGTTTGTTACAAGAGATGGCGAAAAAGAAAAAGTCCATTCCACCAAACCGGAGGCATTTTCTTTAAATGGCTACAGAATTGTTGACCTTGGGCTGATGGCAAAGAGTTTGAAATCTTGTCAACATTGCTACTCTGGTAAAATGATATAAATAGAATTTTACCAATTTTAGGTATATATGTTTTGGTGTGCCAATAACAGATTGGGCCAGTGATTTTTCTTACTCATGTGTTGACTAAAAACATCAATAACAAAACAGACCATCTGATTCAGCATTTATTCAAATTCATACAGTAATAAGCTCAAAACATAACACAAAATACCATATTATTCTTGATGAACTTTGTAAATGTAAATATAATGGCACTTGTAAATTAAATATACAAATATTCAAATGTTATTGTATTTAGTATACCTAAATTGAAACTAGAATCTTTATGATTTGACATACTTATAAACAGGAAACCCTCTTCTTATTTGGAATATCAACAATAACTGTTTTTAAGGTTGTACAAAACCTTGGTCACAGAGCTCCCCGGCAGAGCTCAAGTTTTTGTTCAGATTTACATTAACAAGCAACAAGGACAAATGGTCTAATAATCATTAGCCAATCTGTAACCCCAAGGTATCAATACATACTTTTCAATTCTAGGACCTCTTTCTCTCTCAAGTGCTGTGAAAGAAACAAAAGTGGGAAGTGCCAGTATAATTTCAGTAGTTTGCAAGGAGTGTGACAAAGAGAACACAGTAGTTACCCCTGGGCAACATCAATATGGAAAGCGAGGGCCGAAACCCTATGATATGAATACAAGAATTGCACTTGGTGCTATTGATAATGGGATTGGCTACACTCATGTAAATGGTTTTCTTTCAACCCTGAATGTACCAACAATCAACAAAACTGCATACAAAACCGAGAGCGAGAAGTTGGCAAGGCAATAGAAGAAGTGGCTACTAATTCATGTCAAATGGTTTTAGAAGATGAAATTTATCAAGCAGAAAATAACGGTACAATTCGAGGTGATGACGGCCTTATGCCATTGTCTGTCTCTTATGACATGCAGTGGTTGAAAAGGGGTAGGGCAAACAATTCTCTGCACTGGACATGGGGCTATCATGGGCACTCACACAAAGAAAGTCCTAGACTTTGCCAGCACAAATAAATTTTGCAGAATTTGCGAAGCAAGCAAATCAAAAGGCAAGGAACCTGGTTGCCATGACTGCAGCATAAACCATACAGGGTCCTCAAAATCAATGGAAGCAGCAGTAGGAGTGAGACTTTTTCAAAAAGCACCCAATTATAGAGTAAAGTATACCGTGTTTATTGGGGATGATGACAGTGCTACAATTGCAAAAATTCGAGAAGTAGAGTACAATGTAGAAAAGTGGTCTGACGCAAGTCATGCAACAAGAACAATTGTCAGTCACTTGAACAAAATTAGCTCTGAGCGAAAAAATCACCCAGGGGAGTCACCACTTTCACAGAAGGTTATTGACTACTTTCGCAAGTGCTTCAGCTACTGCCTAAGTCAAAATAAGGGAGAGCCTGAACGATTGAAAGTTACAATGAAGGCGATTGTTCCTCATGCCTTTGGGGACCATCAGCAATGCCAACACCACAAATTAAATTGGTGCGAATATATAAAGAATCCCGATCAGTATCGCCACAAGGATTTACCAAACGGAAAGGACTTACAGGGCGAAAGTTTAAAATCGGTTTTAACCAATTTGTTCAATGTATATGCAAGTGACCTTGTTGTCAAAAAATTGGTTTCTAACGCTTCTTCGCAAATTAACGAAAGCTGGCACAGCACTGTTGGTTCGAAAGCTCCAAAAATTCGATTTTACGGTGGCAGTGAAAGTTCTGACCAAAGAGTTGCAGCCGCTGTTGCACAAACAAACTTGGGAAAACAATATTCGCTAGATATCCTACGCTGTCTAAATGTAGAGCCAGGTGATATCACAGAGAAAAACATTTTATCATTGGACAAGGATAGGGAAGCTGAAAAACACCGAAAATCGTCCGTTAAATTCAAGAAAGAGCGTAGGCAAAACTACACGAAGAAGAAAGCGAGAAATAAATCAGATGTAAATAAAGAGGGGGTGACTTACCAAAGTGGTGCCGCACTTACATTGGATCCACAACTCCTTCAAAGAGCCATCGTCGCAAAGGAAAAATTAAAAGAGTTTGAGAAAGACGTCCAAAGAAAGACCCCAAAAGAAGTTCATTACGTGTAATGCTGATGATTTGAAAACGAAACCCTTCGTGATAATTTCATTTGATACGGAGACAAGCTGTGGAGGAAAGAAAGCAGAAATCATTCAATTAGCCGCTCAAACTGAACAGGGGCAAACATTCTCAAGGTTTGTCTTACCGAAGAAAGGCATTTCTTTCCATGCTTCAAGAGTAATAGTCGGGGAGCCAAGACCGAAAAATGAGCGTTTCGTTCACCCCTCGCCACAGAAAAGGTTTGACAGTGGATTATTGCTCTTTGATAACTCCTGAATAAGGCCAGATAGTTCGTAGAGTCGAAAAGTGGGGTCAGTGACGAAGGGGACATTTTTATGACGTACTTTGCATGTCAGCATGAAAACGAGGCTAGTCAATTATCCCTTGTTTTTGACCGTTATTTTTTCACTACGTGGCGTAAATCGACAGTTAACGTTACTAGTTAACATAACACACATAAAATAGTAAGTTGTTGATATCACGTGATTGGTCACGTGACTTTGTGTTTTTTATTTTTATATTTTTTTATATTTTTTTCTTTTAATTCTGCTAAAAACACGACATTTC
>JAHPZR010028823.1:0-7500 GCA_019787425.1 Platygyra sinensis
TAAATACTATGAGAATACCAAAATATATGCACTGAGACATTTTGATAAACATGACAAATAAACGATCGAAAAGTCAATCATGCCAACAAAAACCCTACTTTGCATAACAATACCTCTAGCTAATCTGCCTTGCAAACAACATCGCGTTCTTGAAAATTAAGCATGATAATAAAAATAAGGAAAAGCAGATTAATTAAAAAGACTCATAGTAACATCGTCAAAGATGCTCGACAAATTTAGAACGCCCATGTTGTTTGTTCGTTTGTTTGGTTGTTTACCCGTGGTTGTTTGTTTGTTGGTTGGCTCACGTCGAAAATACAGTTTGGCGGGAGTGCGGCATGGGAGGGCACTAGAAATATTTTTAAATGACGGAATCGAATCAAACTTTGTTTTATTATGTTGCTGGGAAGCAAAAAATATATTTTTAAGTCCTCGTCGGGAGGCGAGCTGCATATACATTTCTCCACAAAGTCTAAGAGAAAGTACTCCGGATATGACGGTTTCGGCTAGGAAATTAAACCCACTTACGGTTATGGGCAGAATATGGGAACGACTTCTTGCTCTATGCATGGGCTCCTGCTTTCTACATGTTCACCAGACCGATTCAGGCCACTTACGTGGTTGATTTCCAAATTTCTTTGTCAGGCACCCCTCACTTTGACACCCCCGTCTCTCCCCGTCCCATTCAAGAAAGGAACCAGCCGGAATATTCCCAAGGGCTCAGATGGTGGGTATAATATAACTTTCTTTGTGAACTGCATGTTTTGCGAAAGTTTTAAGTTTGTTGTACAAAGTGATCATGTAAGGTGGTACCTTAAAAAAAATGTGGCGACGTTTATAAAAAATTGCCGTTTTTGAAAATTCAAGATCTAAGACCTTTGAACTGCTTGTTAAAAACGTTTTGAAACAACCTTGCCGAATTTATCTCTAGGCGAGTAAGAGGAACGTACACAGTGGTATGAGTTTTTTTACATAGCAACGGCTGTTTACAGTAAGAATATGACCAAAAATATAGATTAGTTTCAACATATATTAACGATACTTTGTAATAAAGCTGTTAATTAAAGAGATTTACAACTCGATTGGTATAATTACTTGGGAAAAACTTTGCCTTATTTATCATCATAGGCTCATTTCTTTCCGTTCTAAAAGGGAACATGTCCATACCGAATTGTCGAAGCGTTTTACAAAATAGAACAACGATTGCATCCCCTCCCCGGAGATCTAATTTGCACCTCCCCCCAGTTTTTGGCTTGTTAAAATAATGTAAGAAACTTTAAGCGCGTTTTTCTCAAAGGTCTACTTTTGAACCAGCTGACTTCACGCTAACATTCTACTTTGGAGAGTATTAAAGAGAAATTCCTGAAATTTGGGGTAATCAAAGACCATTAGTGTCGTTATTCAATAAACTAAAAAAAATTTTAACATTTTAATGTCTGTCACGTGACAATGGATACTTTATTCACTGGGTTTGGTGCAAAAAATAAGGTTATTTCCAAATACAGCGTGTAAAAAGCACTGTAAACAAGAGCTAACTGTGAAAACTTTAGTTTATTGAATAGAACGAAACATAAACCTACAAGATGTACTTGTTTGAAAATCAAATCTTGTTTTGTAATTAAAAGAGCAGGAATTGTTGGCGTTACTGCTATCAAATAAAATCTCCAAAGGCTGTGGCTGGATTTCTATTTTATCATACAGCGACCAAACATTCCACCATACAGCTGTGTCTGCAAGGCCTTTCTTAGATCTTATCATCACAGTTCTCCCACTAGTACTGTGTATGTGTAGTAGTATAGTATATAGACTGCTGGCAGTCTGTTTTTCTCTCGAAATTTCAGCAGGGATTATGAGGAGACACTATTTAGCCCAAAGGAGAATGGGACGAGACATGGGCGAGACTCGCACGCACGCCTTTTTTCACTGCCATAACCGCTCTTTTGCGTTCGCGATGACTAAACACTCGTCTAAGCCCGGGCGTCTAAGTGACCCTTAGAGAAAAAAAAAACCGGCTTAGACTGCAAAACAATCGTTTTCGGTCGTTTCAGAAGGCGCGAAGCGAAGCGTCATCCTCGAGTGTGAAGCGCGCGAGCCTCCCTCGCCGTTTTTACACTCGCTCCAGACCTTTAGTTCGAATATGGTCTGTCGCTCGGGTTCGCAAAAAATACGACTGTTTTGCAGTCTAAAACCGGCTGCAAGCAATCGCTGCAAGCAGGAGGGCTCCTGCTGCAAGCAGACTACCTATAACCTGGAACGCTGAGCAGCTATTAAAATGCTTTAAGGTTGGGGACTGGTAAAGAGCGTTCCTTAGTGAGTCTTGGGCTGCCTGTGGTTTTCCCCGGGCGTAAAAATGGCGGCCGAACCGGAGACCAAAAAGACTCGCATGGAGGACGTGGAGATGAAGTAAGGATCTTTCATATTAATGTAATTTCATTATTTATTGTTAAAACAGACTATCTTGATTCTTTGCAATTTGACATTTGCACGGCATCGTTTCTGCTTACTTAATCCGTATCTTGTCACCTAAGTATAGCAGTAAGCTTATCTCTGCTGGTAATATGAAGCCAAAGCTATCGATGTATGACCCCTGCAGGATCATTTGCAAGATTACATGTACTATGCAGAAGACCCAGCTTTTCGGCGCTAAGTTTAAAGTAGTTTTACTGTAAGTTGAGATTAGGTAAAATGCATGACATAGCCGGAATGTGTCCAAACAGCGATTGGGCAATACAAGTCGCGCCAGTCCTTTCCTAACATAAGCAAAAAAGCGGTTGTAAAATTTCGATCATTTGCTCGCCGACTCCTTGCTAGGTTACAACGATCCTTCGAGTCAACCGAACTGATACTTCTATTTACAACATGACAAAGTAAGTTAACTCGTTACTTTATATTCAGTCCAGGCACATGAACTTAATTGATTTCTTAAGCTTACAGGTGCGCGTGATGTTATTTCACGAGTTTTATTATTCATTCGACCGGTGTATCTTAGCTTAAGTGGTAATTTACATAATATTGATTGATAACATAATATTGATAACATAGCTTACATAGGTTTGTGCTTCTCTTCAGCTAAAATAGCATTGTTGGCATCTAGACCATATCTGCAAAGGCCAATAAGAACAGAACTTAGAAATAAACTAAGGGTTCCATAAATGGAAGCGAATTGCTACCCCATGTAGAAAAATGGTGGAGGTAGCGGTAAGAAAACCAACAGTCAAAGCCCAAGTTTGTAGATTCATGTCTATCCATCATAAATTTACCAGTCACAGACTTTCTACACAGTGGGGTCTGGGAACTGCTAACAAACAAATAACCTGAAGTTGAGATATCAGAACAGAAATAGGAGGCTGATGTATAACCAATCTTAGTTATTGTTAGGATAAAACCAGCTTACTTATCCAGGAAATCTTTATCCACAGTGGCAGAGATGTCCAGGAGTGGATTTCCCATTGCAAGTACTATTCCTTCCCTTTGGAAAGAGGTTCAGTGTTAATTTAAATAGTCAAAATTACCTTTACCATACATGTATACTGTCACTTAAAAAACTGAGGAATGATGCTCTTATAAACTCAGACATGTAGACCTGATATTTATTTGAAACTAGCAAGCATTTATTTGGGACCCATCATTCATTTAAATTTGCTACTGTCTGTTTTACAAGTACGTTCACTAAATTTAATCTGCAGTCAGGTTATCTTTTTGCTAGGGAAAAAAAGGAACACCCTATAGTAAGAAACAGAAGTTAATTTTTCTGAACAAACAACTCTTTACTCCTCTGCCTTGTTAAACGCAGCTTTTGTTGGTCTTAAAGTTTTAGTGTTTTTCAGTTGGAGAAAAAGGGCATCTTTTTGCCTCCAAGAGAATGACGCAAAGTTTATGGTGACCACACTTGCTGGCCAGCATTCTGCAATAAGCACAAATAGGCCATTTCCAAGTTCCCTTGTGCCTCTCTTTCAAATGAGTCTAAGTGTGAAACCATTCTTATGAAAATGACTTCGATTTGCATGAAAATGAAACTGCATGCAGAACTAATTTTCATATTAAAGAAAGGTTTTGCACTTAGACTCGTTTTCAAACAGAGGCACAAGAGATTTTCTGATGATTTTCTGACTTTTTGCTACTGGGTTAGGTCAAATTTTGACACCTTTTTTAAACCTGGGGCACAAGTGTTGATTGAACGCTAAAATCATCAACAAGCAACGACACGAAGGGGAGGAAAATATGATAATCACAATGTAAGTGCATATTTCACAATCACACAGATGCAGAATTGATCAAAGGATGTTAAAAACTTGTGAATCGATTTCAGAGAACAGCATTCTTAGAGTGAAAAAAATACAAATCAAACTACATTATACAGCATAAAACAGCAAGTAGAATTACCACTTAAGCTAAGATACACCGGTCGAATGAATAATAAAACTCGTGAAATAACATCACGCGCACCTGTAAGCTTAAGAAATCAATTAAGTTCATGTGCCTGGACTGAATATAAAGTAACGAGTTAACTTACTTTGTCATGTTGTAAATAGAAGTATCAGTTCGGTTGACTCGAAGGATCGTTGTAACCTAGCAAGGAGTCGGCGAGCAAATGATCGAAATTTTACAACCGCTTTTTGCTTATGTTAGGAAAGGACTGGCGCGACTTGTATTGCCCAATCGCTGTTTGGACACATTCCGGCTATGTCATGCATTTTACCTAATCTCAACTTACAGTAAAACTACTTTAAACTTAGCGCCGAAAAGCTGGGTCTTCTGCATAGTACATGTAATCTTGCAAATGATCCTGCAGGGGTCATACATCGATAGCTTTGGCTTCATATTACCAGCAGAGATAAGCTTACTGCTATACTTAGGTGACAAGATACGGATTAAGTAAGCAGAAACGATGCCGTGCAAATGTCAAATTGCAAAGAATCAAGATAGTCTGTTTTAACAATAAATAATGAAATTACATTAATATGAAAGATCCTTACTTCATCTCCACGTCCTCCATGCGAGTCTTTTTGGTCTCCGGTTCGGCCGCCATTTTTACGCCCGGGGAAAACCACAGGCAGCCCAAGACTCACTAAGGAACGCTCTTTACCAGTCCCCAACCTTAAAGCATTTTAATAGCTGCTCAGCGTTCCAGGTTATAGGTAGTCTGCTTGCAGCAGGAGCCCTCCTGCTTGCAGCGATTGCTTGCAGCCGGTTTTAGACTGCAAAACAGTCGTATTTTTTGCGAACCCGAGCGACAGACCATATTCGAACTAAAGGTCTGGAGCGAGTGTAAAAACGGCGAGGGAGGCTCGCGCGCTTCACACTCGAGGATGACGCTTCGCTTCGCGCCTTCTGAAACGACCGAAAACGATTGTTTTGCAGTCTAAGCCGGTTTTTTTTTTCTCTAAGGGTCACTTAGACGCCCGGGCTTAGACGAGTGTTTAGTCATCGCGAACGCAAAAGAGCGGTATGGCAGTGAAAAAAGGCGTGCGTGCGAGTCTCGCCCATGTCTCGTCCCATTCTCCTTTGGGCTAAATAGTGTCTCCTCATAATCCCTGCTGAAATTTCGAGAGAAAAACAGACTGCCAGCAGTCTATATACTATACTACTACACATACACAGTACTAGTGGGAGAACTGTGATGATAAGATCTAAGAAAGGCCTTGCAGACACAGCTGTATGGTGGAATGTTTGGTCGCTGTATGATAAAATAGAAATCCAGCCACAGCCTTTGGAGATTTTATTTGATAGCAGTAACGCCAACAATTCCTGCTCTTTTAATTACAAAACAAGATTTGATTTTCAAACAAGTACATCTTGTAGGTTTATGTTTCGTTCTATTCAATAAACTAAAGTTTTCACAGTTAGCTCTTGTTTACAGTGCTTTTTACACGCTGTATTTGGAAATAACCTTATTTTTTGCACCAAACCCAGTGAATAAAGTATCCATTGTCACGTGACAGACATTAAAATGTTAAAATTTTTTTTAGTTTATTGAATAACGACACTAATGGTCTTTGATTACCCCAAATTTCAGGAATTTCTCTTTAATACTCTCCAAAGTAGAATGTTAGCGTGAAGTCAGCTGGTTCAAAAGTAGACCTTTGAGAAAAACGCGCTTAAAGTTTCTTACATTATTTTAACAAGCCAAAAACTGGGGGGAGGTGCAAATTAGATCTCCGGGGAGGGGATGCAATCGTTGTTCTATTTTGTAAAACGCTTCGACAATTCGGTATGGACATGTTCCCTTTTAGAACGGAAAGAAATGAGCCTATGATGATAAATAAGGCAAAGTTTTTCCCAAGTAATTATACCAATCGAGTTGTAAATCTCTTTAATTAACAGCTTTATTACAAAGTATCGTTAATATATGTTGAAACTAATCTATATTTTTGGTCATATTCTTACTGTAAACAGCCGTTGCTATGTAAAAAAACTCATACCACTGTGTACGTTCCTCTTACTCGCCTAGAGATAAATTCGGCAAGGTTGTTTCAAAACGTTTTTAACAAGCAGTTCAAAGGTCTTAGATCTTGAATTTTCAAAAACGGCAATTTTTTATAAACGTCGCCACATTTTTTTTAAGGTACCACCTTACATGATCACTTTGTACAACAAACTTAAAACTTTCGCAAAACATGCAGTTCACAAAGAAAGTTATATTATACCCACCATCTGAGCCCTTGGGAATATTCCGGCTGGTTCCTTTCTTGAATGGGACGGGGAGAGACGGGGGTGTCAAAGTGAGGGGTGCCTGACAAAGAAATTTGGAAATCAACCACGTAAGTGGCCTGAATCGGTCTGGTGAACATGTAGAAAGCAGGAGCCCATGCATAGAGCAAGAAGTCGTTCCCATATTCTGCCCATAACCGTAAGTGGGTTTAATTTCCTAGCCGAAACCGTCATATCCGGAGTACTTTCTCTTAGACTTTGTGGAGAAATGTATATGCAGCTCGCCTCCCGACGAGGACTTAAAAATATATTTTTTGCTTCCCAGCAACATAATAAAACAAAGTTTGATTCGATTCCGTCATTTAAAAATATTTCTAGTGCCCTCCCATGCCGCACTCCCGCCAAACTGTATTTTCGACGTGAGCCAACCAACAAACAAACAACCACGGGTAAACAACCAAACAAACGAACAAACAACATGGGCGTTCTAAATTTGTCGAGCATCTTTGACGATGTTACTATGAGTCTTTTTAATTAATCTGCTTTTCCTTATTTTTATTATCATGCTTAATTTTCAAGAACGCGATGTTGTTTGCAAGGCAGATTAGCTAGAGGTATTGTTATGCAAAGTAGGGTTTTTGTTGGCATGATTGACTTTTCGATCGTTTATTTGTCATGTTTATCAAAATGTCTCAGTGCATATATTTTGGTATTCTCATAGTATTTATTTTAAGGAAAGATTCTTAGCGAATCTATCGGCAAAAGGCTAAAGGCGTTTGTGAAGGAGTCAGTGACAAAATTATTTTAGGAGGCCAATTGAGACTTTTCTACTCAAGAACAGTGAGGGTC
>JAHPZR010028823.1:12500-16634 GCA_019787425.1 Platygyra sinensis
GATAAAGCAATTAATGAAAGCTCTCCTCGCCCACTGTTGCATCAAAATTCAAGCAACCTTGAGGAAAGGCTGGATTCTTTAATCCATGGAGTGTCATCTGAAATTGATAAGCTTGATTTAAATGGTGAACTAACAGCTGGAAAGAATCATCCTTCTCTAGAAGGTGTATCAAATACCATAGATGAATCATTGGCAAGTTTTAATTTATCTTTTCCTGACGGTCATGGAAAAGATCAGCACAAGGAAAAATCAAAAGAACTTTCAGATAATTTAGCAAAACCACCCTTTCCTGTTAAAAACAAAAAGATGTCTTCAGATGACAGTGCTTTACCCAGAACAAAAAGTGGTAGAAGACCTGGTGTTCTGCGGCGACGAACCACTTTGGTATCTTTTCGTCCTCCAAAACAAATGACAGTCCAAGAAGGAGAGAGTGACATTGTTGAAATGGATGAAGTTGGTTTCTTACAGATGTTGACAGACGTTAAATCTTTTAAGACTCAGTTACTAAAATTGAAACGTGAATTGCAAGAGGCAAGTTGCAGTAGTTATATTTTCACAAAAATTATTGTAAATGAATGCCTGAGGTCTGAAAAGTCAATAATGTTATTAGCCGCCTGTGAACAAGTCTGACACTTGTCTTCTTGTCCTTTAAGTTAAGAGCTGTGGCAAGACTATGACTTAAACCCTGTGAAAGTTCTTTCTTGTAGTCATCTGATGAAAGGAAACCTCTCCAGACAACTAGATAGAGTAAGATTTCAGCATAGAACTTAGTACATCTTGCACATTTGTAATGCAAATTGTTTTTATTGTTGTAACTATAGGCAGATGTTGTCTCTCCACTGATGCATTCACATTCGTCTGTGGTAAGACGAGCTTCCATTTCTGTTGATGCAGATCCTTCAATGGACAGAGCTTCCACAGTTTATCGAAAGGTACATTTTTCTTTTCATGTTCAACTGTTATGTTTTTGTCAGAAAAGTTTGGGAACAAGAGAACATGTACAAGTTGTATGACAAAACTGTTCCAGATTTCCATAGTGTCTTGTACACAGATGTAAATCTGCTCAAATTGCCAATAGCCAAGGTTTCCACAGCTTTTGGAGTTCTTTCAAACTTTCAAAAGTGTTACTATAACTTACTGAAACACAGAGAAATTGTTTTATCCTCTTAGTTTAGATAACATTCCAAAGAAAATAGTGAATACGATTACGACAACTTGTCTGTGTTTTATTCAATTATGGAAAATGACAATTCTATCCAATCAGCAAATGCTTTTCTTTGGTCTATTTTCTAACAATGTTTATTACACATACTTTTCATGTTCAGAGAATGCTTTTGAGGAGGACAATGACAATGGATGCTGCAGCAATGCATGACAAGCTTCACAAGGCTAGAAGCAGAACCCCCTCTTCATCAGTGGATGATGTATCAGAGAACCTGGGTGATATCACAGAGAGCTCAGAATTGTCAAACAAAGCAAAGGAAGCCTTGCCAGTGGCTGCAGCTACAAATGAGGAAAGTGCAGAAGAACTCATGAAACTACGTGAAGAACTGGGGGAAGTGAAAAACCAGCTCATTGACCTCACTGAAGTAAAGCAATTTTTTATTGCTCTCCTTTATTTTGAATTCCCTGGTTTTTTTCCTTAAACCTTTTCCTGCTTTTGATTGTCTTATGAAAATGTTATCATGGTCTTTTTTTCTCAAAGTATTTTCTACAGGTTGTATTAAAACACTTGATCAGGGAATCATAGCTTGTAGTTTCCAGGCTTAGTTTAGTTTCAGTGTTGTGTAGTGTAAACATCCCAGAGCTGCTTATGGCAAAAACATTTCTATGTAAATATTTTTTATGTACAGCTTGTGATTGTCACTAAAAGATTGAGTGTGTGCTATGGGCTGAAAATTGTTTGAGCTTATTGCTTTAAGTTGCTCTGAGGCATTATGCACCTCACAGAGGGCTTAACAGAATTGGCTGAGAAAAGAATAGAACAAACCACAGAAAACAATGACTGTAGCCCTTGAAACAGAAGAGCTGCATGAAACAGGGAGCAAATTAAGTTACAGGTTGTGAACTGGTATGTGGCTCAAGGCCAGTTGAACTAGTCTTAGTAGGTAAGAGAGGATTTTTGAACAGCTTGATCGACACTCAAATCTGTATTGAATCAAAGGACCTCTGGAATCCCTCTGGAAACTAACTTGATCATACAACCCCCCTCCCCTCTGGATTTTCCTGGGTCTTTGACCCCCCTCCCCCTCCCCTTCAGAATTTTCAATTCCCTCCGTGGTGGGGGTATGGATATTTTCTGGAACCACACAATAACACTTTGATTGTGTCAACAGGCTTGTGTTTATGTAAATGCATACATGCTTTACTCTTGTTGAATAAGATCTCCAGTTACTGTTGTTTCTGTTAGGAGAGAAACTCTCTGATGATAGCAAGAGAAGAACTCGAACATGAATTAGACAGCAAGCATCACACAATCAGACTCCTTCAAAAACAATTGGTAAGTCAAGAATACAGACAGGGCAGTAGGCTGCCGATCCCTGCCCTCCCACTTTCACCCCGATTTTATTCCTGCTATGCAGGCTACCTGGCAGAGAGGTCTGGAGGTATGCTACATGTAAGAATGCTAACTTGGGGCAGAACCCTTTGGGTGTACTGGATGAACAGAACACTTCTCCCTGATTAAAGTGTCTAATACCGCCAACAAGGTTTTTATAGTTATGGTAGCTCTATACTGTGTAAAAAGGTATTCTAAGAAAAAAAATTGGATTCTGAGATTTTAACACCCTAAGATATCACCTTAAAGTTCCTGCTTCAGCCACGCCCAATGAAGTTGACCGTGAGTCAGTGAAGAAAAGAGTCTTGGGCGTGGCCAAGGCGGGAAATTTAAAGCTTGATTTTATGGCCAAAAGCATCGGAATTCACTTTTTTGGGTTTGAAGACATTATTAGATGTTATGAAAGATGTTGAAAACCTAAAATAACTTTTTGGAAGTATGGACACTTTAACCAAAAACCTGAGAAAATGAATGTTCTTTAGGTCAATAAATAAGTGCCTCTTTTCTACCAGTAGTCTGTGAGTTCTCATTACTGGGGGGATCTGTGGAATAGTTTAAGAACTAACTTAAGTCTGAGGATGCAAATCATTTCCCAGCAGGAGTTATGACTGGTGCTGGCCGATGATGTGAAAATTGTCCAGAGCTAGTACTGATGATATTCAATAAGTGGAACAGTCAGACCTTGTTATTAGCTTATGACAGTTCATTAATTATACCAGTCCAAAAATGGCCGGGAGACCCAGCCTGGATTCAACTCTGACCTTATTTGTTGGATTTTCAGGAAGCTCAAGACAATCGAGATGAGATAGCTTACTTGAAAAGACAAGTGAAGTCTCTGACAGATCAGATACAAACAACAGCAACAGAAGATCACAGAACTGAGATATCGATCCACCAGCCCTGGTCCTGTTCCCTTGGGGACAGTAAGGCTTAACTGATATTTTATTGTGATGGTTACTACGAAAATCACCAAACTGTGGAATGGGCTTGAATTTTTGTATGTACAGGGACCATGTCCACTTTCTTTTGCCAACGAGTTGACTGTAAGCGAAGGTGCATTGACGGATACAAGATACAAGATCAACTGAAGGGGAAAGAAGTGGATAAATTTGACATTCAAGTTCTTCTTCCCATTTCCCCTCCTTTACTCTGAACTTTACTTACAGTTCAACTCATGAAAACACGAAAAATATGGGTGGGTCAATAAGAGAAAGTGGGTAGGGTGCAGTCGCTGTACACAAGTTTGAGCTCATTTCATGATTCAGTGATTTTTCGCAGAATACTGGTCTTCAACTATACTAGTAGATTTATATGTTTTGTCATTGAATTATACAGGTAATATATCACCGGCTGCTTTATATTACAGGCTGGCTATGTGAGTTATAAATAGTGTATCGTGACCAATTAATTTCTGAAAACTTATGTCACTACATTGATCTCTCGCTGAAATCAGAAATCCAACTCAGATGAATTGATGAGTTAATGCATCAGCGACAGTTTTCATCTTAGTATGCAACACAATAAAGCTTCCATTTAGGATGTCAATAAAGATATAATCCACGTGAATTCCTTTTTCT
>JAHPZR010028824.1:0-13395 GCA_019787425.1 Platygyra sinensis
TTATCAATCAATATTATGTAAATTTTTGAACTAGACATGAGAAAAACAGTGCAAGAGTTGTCTACAATATCAAGCTACTATTTGACAAATTGATGTCAGTTTTTAACGTGCCTGTCCTGTTATTGATCATGAATTTTGCCATAACATTGTCAAAGTAGCTGTGGATCCATGAGGTGATAGCCGAGTGGATCCGCAGACTACTTCGACAATGTGATGACGAAATTCACTGTCAACAACAGGACAGGCATGTTAAAAACTGACATCAATTTGTTAAATAGTAGCTTGATATTGTAGACAAATTAACAAATTGTCAAATTGTCAAATTGTCCGCAGCTCTTGTAATTTCATGTGTCTGTCCACTTATTGACAATAAAAATTAGCCAATGAGCGCGCGCGAGGATTTCTACAGTTATCGTAAAAGCAATATTAGAGGACAAGCTCATACTTGGGTAATGCCTTAAATTTTCTGCTTTCAGTTATAAAGAAATGATTGATAAATTCAATGCAGAATACATTGCTGGAGGAGCTGCGCAAAACAGTGCACGAGTTGCTCAGGTAATACCATTACAATACCGTTACCATAAGTTTTGTGCCAATACGTAACTTACATGATTTCTAGAATGAAAGAAATCCTTAAATTACCTTGCCACTTTTGTTGCTTAATAGGAAGACTTGAGTGCATTTATGTGTGATCATCCTGAACTTGCGCTTCCTCACAGGGTTGCACTATTTTCTAACTGGGTTGATTTAATCTCCCGATAACTTTACCAAAACATCATTTTCCTTGATTTCTTGAACTGGCTGATTTTTCAACCCAATGTTGATTTCTCTTGGAGTTTGGTAAATCGGGATGCCACTGTAACATCTTATAGGAAAAAGAAATCTTTACTTGTCTAATAAATTATTTCTGAGTTGTCTGTTCTTTTTAAGAAATAGAAAACATGTACCATGTTTTCTTTTAAAATTACTGACAGAGCGACCACATGCTCTCTCAATTGGCGTGAGTATATATAATACGGTTGTGATTTTTTTATTCATTCGTATTTTTGTGAAATACTTTATACAGTAAAAGCAGTAGACAACTTTTTCTGCGTGTAAAACTTGAGAGAAAGTTATATGCACGCAAATGGTCGCAAACTGACTCAAATACTCCAAACCCTTTTTTGTTTAGATGAGGCTATCTAAACATGGAAAAAGTACTCTTCACTATTGTTTTAAAAATAGAAACAAATCAATTGTGAAATTCTCCTGATTATTTTTGGAACAAGTGTACTGTTTTATAAAATAAATTTAGGACTGCTTGTTAATTAATAATTAATAATTGATTTTTGTCTGTTTCCTCTTGCAATTGTTCTTGCAGTGGCTTTTAGGAAAGGATAAAACAATATCATACATGGGCTGCATTGGTGAGTTCCTAGTTCAATCTTTCACCGTCAAATTCTTGTACTTAAATTTATAATCAGATGTGAATAAGTTAATAAGAACACCACCGATTAACAACTTTGGACGCTTACATAAGTACACAATAAAGTTGAAAACCATTTGGCAGTAAATGGGACTAAGGTTGTTGGGTGCTCTCTAGCAAATCTAAGGGTGGCAGTAACACACCCTGTAAATAGGTACATGGAAATAGGGGTGGTAGCACCACACCCCGCAAGTGATGGATGAGCCAACAAGTGTGGCGCGTGCCACACCTGGAAATAAGGGATGAGCCAACGAGTGTGGCACATGCCACACCCGGATAGATATAAGCCTGAGGTGGGGTCAGGGTCCCACCCGGCCTGCTACGTGCGAAGCTAAGTGACAGGTGTGCACCCAACCCTGTAGTACAGCTGTTTATTGACAATGGGCGGGGAGGCTGGGAAAATTACAGACAAATCGCGGACTAGCTACTTGCACTAGTGAAGAACATGTCAACACAAGGCGTTGTTTGGTATGAGAACAGGCAAGCTGCAATTATAAAAGATAACTTGATATCGTTTATCTTGTATTCATTACACGTAATAACATAGTTTTGTTTAGGCTGCCTGCGTCCCAACATGCGAACCGGGAATGAGCATATAAGGCGAAGAGATGAATAAAGCACAAATTATGCTAGTTAAACTTAATTGGTATTGTAGTTCGAGGACAAGTAATGTTTATTCCACGCACATCAAAGTGCAATGTCTGCTTATGTAAATGTTTTCGTGACTTGACCACGAGCATTGACAGTTAATAAACCTAGTAAAAACATGAGTTGCAGTATAGCGTGACTTAAGGAATGAAACATAAATGTGATCTCCGTGAAACGCTACAAGTTGTTAACTCTATTTTACAAGTAAAATTACCATATAAATGACATTACTCAATATTATTAATGATCAATGATGTGCAATGGTTGAGGAATCTCTTAATTAGTGAATAACTGGTTAGTCACTGATTCAAGTTGAGGACTAGAACACACATGTTAACCATGGTGGCAATTGTGCTGTGATTTGTTGATAACTCTTTGCTAGTGCTAGTGCTTGTAATAATTGTTTGCATGATATGGTACTTATATCTAGTTGTCCCTATTTGGTTAAGGCCTTGGCAACATATGAGGTAACATTGGTTGAGCCTTTGTTTCATATGTTGGTGAGACATGGTTGAGCCAAATACTCATGGCATGATCAAAATATTGGGGGTAGGAGACATAGCAGGACCAGTAACTTGGCAAACAAGACAATCGACAACAAGTTTCTCTGCGTCTTTGTCAATCACAGGCCACCACACTTTGGAACGAAGTAGCTGTTTTGTTTTTACGATACCCTGGTGACCCTGGTGAGCTATGTGCAGTGTCTGTGAGCACAATGCTTGGGGCATTACGATGCGAGTCCCATGTAACAGCAGATTGGTCTCAGTGGCGGTTAGCTCTGAGTGTGAATGGTAAAAGCGTTGAATATCTGGGTGCCATTGACCAGTTTTCAAAGTGGTAATTACTGCCTGTAATTGCTGGTCGCTTTGAGTAGCCTGTTCAATTTCTTGAAGGGTCATTGACTTTGGTACAGCATTGGCAGCAATGAAGTTAACATATTCATCTGCGACATTTTGTTTGGACGTGGAAGTGGGTAACGGCATCCGGGATAATACATCGGCTGGATTTGCTTCACCCTTGTGGTATCTCACTGTGAAATCATACTGCTGGAGTTGGAGGGCCCAATGCTCAATGCAGGCAGGAGGTTTAGACGTCGGGGTGAAGGTCACTTCCAGGGCTTTGTGATCAGTGAACAGGTCAAACTTCGTGCCAATCAGATACATGTGAAATTGTTCACATCCCCAAACGGCTGCTAATGCTTCCTTCTCCGTTTGAGAATACTTCTACTCCACTTCTGTGAGGGAGCGACTGGCATAGGCAACATGCCACGCTGTACCATCCTTTTCGACATTGGACAGAATAGCCCTGAGACCATAAGGACTAGCATCAACTGTGAGGGTAGTCTTCTTATGTGGGTCATAATAAGCCATGAGACAGTCAGCCATGATGGCATCTTTGACTTGCTCGAAGGCCTGATGCTGTGCTTGGGTCCATTCATACTTCACACCTTTCTTGGTAAGCTAACATAATGGTGCTGTGAGTGTAGCGAAATTGCAAATGAAACAAGCACAGTAGTTGGCAAGACCAAGAAAACTTCTGAGTTGTGTTACATCTTGAGGAACTGTGGTGTTCTGGATAGCGGCTATCTTCATTCTGTAGCTTGTAAGCCTTGACTGGTCAGTGTATATCCGTAGAACAAAATTGAATCTTGTTTGTATAGGCACTTAGTGGGGTTAACAGTTAGCCCTTTAGAACTAAGACGAGCAAAAAGGGCATTAAGACGGTCGTCATGTTCTTCATCAGTGGAGCCCCAGACGATAATGTCGTTGGCAATGTTGTGAGTTCCTGCAAGTCCTTGAAGTGCGTTTTGAATGGCATTCTGAAATACTTCACTTACGGCACCAATTGCGAACGGAAGTCGTTTGTAGGGAAACAGACCATGTTGAGTGATGAATGTGGTGATGGATCGAAACTCTTTGTCTCAGAGGATCTGATGATAGCCGGCTTTGAGGTCAACTGAATTTTGTTGCGCCCGACATATCTTGTAGCAATTCATCAACTGTTGGAATCAGATGATGTTCCCACTTGATTGCTTTATTGGCTTGGCGATAATCACCACATACGCATATTTCTGAGGGATTGTTGTGTTTGGGAGCAACCGCAAGTCCGCTAACTTAATCAGTGGATTTATCTTGGACAGCTTCAATGACGTCTTTCTTCACGTAATAGTCCAGCCAGATATCTAATTGTTTGCGTAAATGAAACAATATTCTCTTGCATGTCTGAGATACTGGAGGAACAGAGGGGTCAATGTGATATTTTGTTCGTGATCCTGTAGTTGTTCTATTCCTTCAAATACTTGTGGATAGTTGTTCGTAGCGTGGTTTCTATTACATGACTTTGAATTTGTCGTTACATGGCAGTGTCAAGGTCACGGTCTGGTTGGGAAGATTGAGCTGTCATCGCGGATTGAGACAGAGGATTATTAGCATTTTCAGTAATGGAGTTTAATTGTAGCTGTAATATGCCAAGTTTGATGGAAGTTTCATAACTCAATAAAGAACCCATTGGTTGATCGGTAATGTAAAATGTGGTAAGAGTGACTTTGTTCACCGACTCCACTGCCGCTTGAAATTTCCCTTGCAAACGCAGCGGTTTCGGAGTGCCAAAGGCATGTATGCGGGTCTTCGTTGGTGCCAGGGGAATCTGTTTCTTTGTTAGAATAGCTTCATATACTGCTGGGTCCAGCATGTTCACCAATGCCCCAGAATCCACCAAAATGCGTACTGGAGCACCTGCTATTGCGATCTTGGCAATTGGCTGTTTCTTGGGTGATGTTGTGGTTGACCCCTCTACAGTAAAGACAAATTCATTGTCATCACTGTCACTAAACGGTACACTTGTTTGGTGAACACTGGAATCAGGGGCGTGCACTGTGTTGACAGAATTCTATGACTTGTAGCGAGCACCTTCAGAATTTGTAGTTTGCCATGGTGTTTGAGACTCTGGAAGATTTTGTGACGCACCAGATTTCATTTCGCAGACTTGAGCGAAATGACCCAATTTTCCACGATGACCACATGTTTTCCTTGAGGCAGGGCAAGACGCTCTTTTTTGTGGGTGGGGAAAATCGCCACCACAAAAAAAAAAAACAGCTCTTCGGTGCATCCAGATTGTTAACTTGAATACCAGATTGTTGAAGGCTTTCGAATTACGCAATTTGCCGATCGGACGTTTCCATCGTGCGACCATATTTTAATAAGTCTTCAAGAGAGAGTTCCTGCGTCGAACTCTAAAGGCTGTGCATTTCTCTACTAGCTGGATTTTGATTTCCTTGTTGATGTCACGGAATCTGCAATTCCGTGCAAGTTCGCCTAGACTCATGTGAAATTGATCCAACGTCTCATCTGCTCGTTGTTGTGCCTGCCGAAAAACATGTGTTTTGTACATGATGTTCTTTTTAGCTATAAAAAATTGCGAGAAAACGATTCTTAAAAACATTTAAGAAATCTTTCAATCTTTAAATCTTTTAAGAAATAGTATGAATATTCTTAAATACAAGAAAAACTTACAATAGTTCATTAAAAAATAAGCTATAAGCTAAACAAAAAGTGTAGCACTGATGGAGTCACTCTGAGTGTTAAGGCTAGGCTTCAGTTCTTGGATGAATAGCATCTCGTAAACGAGGCAGTCAAATTTCCCGTGGCACTTCTTGAGAACGCAGAATTGGCCCTCATTAAGAAGATTTTTGTATTTAAGAATATTCATACTATTTCCTTTTCACTTGATAATGACGTCTGAGAACGTCGAAACGTCGTGTATATATATTTTTTAACCGCTTTTTTAAAGATTTCTTAAATGTTTTTAAGAATCGTTTTCTCGCAATTTTTTATAGCTAAAAAGAACATCATGTACAAAACACATGTTTTTCGGCAGGCACAACAACGAGCAGATGAGACGTTGGATCAATTTCACATGAGTCTAGGCGAACTTGCACGGAATTGCAGATTCCGTGACATCAACAAGGAAATCAAAATCCAGCTAGTAGAGAAATGCACAGCCTTTAGAGTTCGACGCAGGAACTCTCTCTTGAAGACTTATTAAAATATGGTCGCACGATGGAAACGTCCGATCGGCAAATTGCGTAATTCGAAAGCCTTCAACAATCTGGTATTCAAGTTAACAATCTGGATGCACCGAAGAGCTGTTTTTTTTTTTTGTGGTGGCGATTTTCCCCACCCACAAAAAAGAGCGTCTTGCCCTGCCTCAAGGAAAACATGTGGTCATCGTGGAAAATTGGGTCATTTCGCTCAAGTCTGCGAAATGAAATCTGGTGCGTCACAAAATCTTCCAGAGTCTCAAACACCATGGCAAACTACAAATTCTGAAGGTGCTCGCTACAAGTCATAGAATTCTGTCAACACAGTGCACGCCCCTGATTCCAGTGTTCACCAAACAAGTGTACCGTTTAGTGACAGTGATGACAATGAATTTGTCTTTACTGTAGAGGGGTCAACCACAACATCACCCAAGAAACAGCCAATTGCCAAGATCGCAATAGCAGGTGCTCCAGTACGCATTTTGGTGGATTCTGGGGCATTGGTGAACATGCTGGACCCAGCAGTATATGAAGCTATTCTAACAAAGAAACAGATTCCCCTGGCACCAACGAAGACCCGCATACATGCCTTTGGCACTCCGAAACCGCTGCGTTTGCAAGGGAAATTTCAAGCGGCAGTGGAGTCGGTGAACAAAGTCACTCTTACCACATTTTACATTACCGATCAACCAATGGGTTCTTTATTGAGTTATGAAACTTCCATCAAACTTGGCATATTACAGCTACAATTAAACTCCATTACTGAAAATGCTAATAATCCTCTGTCTCAATCCGCGATGACAGCTCAATCTTCCCAACCAGACCGTGACCTTGACACTGCCATGTAACGACAAATTCAAAGTCATGTAATAGAAACCACGCTACGAACAACTATCCACAAGTATTTGAAGGAATAGAACAACTACAGGATCACGAACAAAATATCACATTGACCCCTCTGTTCCTCCAGTATCTCAGACATGCAAGAGAATATTGTTTCATTTACGCAAACAATTAGATATCTGGCTGGACTATTACGTGAAGAAAGACGTCATTGAAGCTGTCCAAGATAAATCCACTGATTAAGTTAGCGGACTTGCGGTTGCTCCCAAACACAACAATCCCTCAGAAATATGCGTATGTGGTGATTATCGCCAAGCCAATAAAGCAATCAAGTGGGAACATCATCTGATTCCAACAGTTGATGAATTGCTACAAGATATGTCGGGCGCAACAAAATTCAGTTGACCTCAAAGCCGGCTATCATCAGATCCTCTGAGACAAAGAGTTTCGATCCATCACCACATTCATCACTCAACATGGTCTGTTTCCCTACAAACGACTTCCGTTCGCAATTGGTGCCGTAAGTGAAGTATTTCAGAATGCCATTCAAAACGCACTTCAAGGACTTGCAGGAACTCACAACATTGCCAACGACATTATCGTCTGGGGCTCCACTGATGAAGAACATGACGACCGTCTTAATGCCCTTTTTGCTCGTCTTAGTTCTAAAGGGCTAACTGTTAACCCCACTAAGTGCCTATACAAACAAGATTCAATTTTGTTCTACGGATATACACTGACCAGTCAAGGCTTACAAGCTACAGAATGAAGATAGCCGCTATCCAGAACACCACAGTTCCTCAAGATGTAACACAACTCAGAAGTTTTCTTGGTCTTGCCAACTACTGTGCTTGTTTCATTTGCAATTTCGCTACACTCACAGCACCATTATGTTAGCTTACCAAGAAAGGTGTGAAGTATGAATGGACCCAAGCACAGCATCAGGCCTTCGAGCAAGTCAAAGATGCCATCATGGCTGACTGTCTCATGGCTTATTATGACCCACATAAGAAGACTACCCTCACAGTTGATGCTAGTCCTTATGGTCTCAGGGCTATTCTGTCCAATGTCGAAAAGGATGGTACAGCGTGGCATGTTGCCTATGCCAGTCGCTCCCTCACAGAAGTGGAGTAGAAGTATTCTCAAACGGAGAAGGAAGCATTAGCAGCCGTTTGGGGATGTGAACAATTTCACATGTATCTGATTGGCACGAAGTTTGACCTGTTCACTGATCACAAAGCCCTGGAAGTGACCTTCACCCCGACGTCTAAACCTCCTGCCTGCATTGAGCATTGGGCCCTCCAACTCCAGCAGTATGATTTCACAGTGAGATACCACAAGGGTGAAGCAAATCCAGCCGATGTATTATCCCGGATGCCGTTACCCACTTCCACGTCCAAACAAAATGTCGCAGATGAATATGTTAACTTCATTGCTGCCAATGCTGTACCAAAGTCAATGACCCTTCAAGAAATTGAACAGGCTACTCAAAGCGACCAGCAATTACAGGCAGTAATTACCACTTTGAAAACTGGTCAATGGCACCCAGATATTCAACGCTTTTACCATTCACACTCAGAGCTAACCGCCACTGAGACCAATCTGCTGTTACATGGGACTCGCATCGTAATGCCCCAAGCATTGTGCTCACAGACACTGCACATAGCTCACCAGGGTCACCAGGGTATCGTAAAAACAAAACAGCTACTTCGTTCCAAAGTGTGGTGGCCTGTGATTGACAAAGACGCAGAGAAACTTGTTGTCGATTGTCTTGTTTGCCAAGTTACTGGTCCTGCTATGTCTCCTACCCCCAATATTTTGATCATGCCATGAGTATTTGGCTCAACCATGTCTCACCAACATATGAACAAAGGCTCAACCAATGTTACCTCATATGTTGCCAAGGCCTTAACCAAATAGGGACAACTAGATATAAGTACCATATCATGCAACAATTATTACAAGCACTAGCACTAGCAAAGAGTTATCAACAAATCACAGCACAATTGCCACCATGGTTAACATGTGTGTTCTAGTCCTCAACTTGAATCAGTGACTAACCAGTTATTCACTAATTAAGAGATTCCTCAACCATTGCACATCATTGATCATTAATAATATTGAGTAATGTCATTTATATGGTAATTTTACTTGTAAAATAGAGTTAACAACTTGTAGCGTTTCACGGAGATCACATTTATGTTTCATTCCTTAAGTCACGCTATACTGCAACTCATGTTTTTACTAGGTTTATTAACTGTCAATGCTCGTGGTCAAGTCACGAAAACATTTACATAAGCAGACATTGCACTTTGATGTGCGTGGAATAAACATTACTTGTCCTCGAACTACAATACCAATTAAGTTTAACTAGCATAATTTGTGCTTTATTCATCTCTTCGCCTTATATGCTCATTCCCGGTTCGCATGTTGGGACGCAGGCAGCCTAAACAAAACTATGTTATTACGTGTAATGAATACAAGATAAACGATATCAAGTTATCTTTTATAATTGCAGCTTGCCTGTTCTCATACCAAACAACGCCTTGTGTTGACATGTTCTTCACTAGTGCAAGTAGCTAGTCCGCGATTTGTCTGTAATTTTCCCAGCCTCCCCCGCCCATTGTCAATAAACAGCTGTACTACAGGGTTGGGTGCACACCTGTCACTTAGCTTCGCACGTAGCAGGCCGGGTGGGACCCTGACCCCACCTCAGGCTTATATCTATCCGGGTGTGGCATGTGCCACACTCGTTGGCTCATCCCTTATTTCCAGGTGTGGCACGCGCCACACTTGTTGGCTCATCCATCACTTGCGGGGTGTGGTGCTACCACCCCTATTTCCATGTACCTATTTACAGGGTGTGTTACTGCCACCCTTAGATTTGCTAGAGAGCACCCAACAACCTTAGTCCCATTTACTGCCAAATGGTTTTCAACTTTATTGTGTACTTATGTAAGCGTCCAAAGTTGTTAATCGGTGGTGTTCTTATTAACTTATTCACATCTGATTATAAATTTAAGTACAAGAATTTGACGGTGAAAGATTGAACTAGGAACTCACCAATGCAGCCCATGTATGATATTGTTTTATCCTTTCCTAAAAGCCACTGCAAGAACAATTGCAAGAGGAAACAGACAAAAATCAATTATTAATTATTAATTAACAAGCAGTCCTAAATTTATTTTATAAAACAGTACACTTGTTCCAAAAATAATCAGGAGAATTTCACAATTGATTTGTTTCTATTTTTAAAACAATAGTGAAGAGTACTTTTTCCATGTTTAGATAGCCTCATCTAAACAAAAAAGGGTTTGGAGTATTTGAGTCAGTTTGCGACCATTTGCGTGCATATAACTTTCTCTCAAGTTTTACACGCAGAAAAAGTTGTCTACTGCTTTTACTGTATAAAGTATTTCACAAAAATACGAATGAATAAAAAAATCACAACCGTATTATATATACTCACGCCAATTGAGAGAGCATGTGGTCGCTCTGTCAGTAATTTTAAAAGAAACATGGTACATGTTTTCTATTTCTTAAAAAGAACAGACAACTCAGAAATAATTTATTAGACAAGTAAAGATTTCTTTTTCCTATAAGATGTTACAGTGGCATCCCGATTTACCAAACTCCAAGAGAAATCAACATTGGGTTGAAAAATCAGCCAGTTCAAGAAATCAAGGAAAATGATGTTTTGGTAAAGTTATCGGGAGATTAAATCAACCCAGTTAGAAAATAGTGCAACCCTGTGAGGAAGCGCAAGTTCAGGATGATCACACATAAATGCACTCAAGTCTTCCTATTAAGCAACAAAAGTGGCAAGGTAATTTAAGGATTTCTTTCATTCTAGAAATCATGTAAGTTACGTATTGGCACAAAACTTATGGTAACGGTATTGTAATGGTATTACCTGAGCAACTCGTGCACTGTTTTGCGCAGCTCCTCCAGCAATGTATTCTGCATTGAATTTATCAATCATTTCTTTATAACTGAAAGCAGAAAATTTAAGGCATTACCCAAGTATGAGCTTGTCCTCTAATATTGCTTTTACGATAACTGTAGAAATCCTCGCGCGCTCATTGGCTAATTTTTATTGTCAATAAGTGGACAGACACATGAAATTACAAGAGCTGCGGACAATTTGACAATTTGACAATTTGTTAATTTGTCTACAATATCAAGCTACTATTTAACAAATTGATGTCAGTTTTTAACATGCCTGTCCTGTTGTTGACAGTGAATTTCGTCATCACATTGTCGAAGTAGTCTGCGGATCCACTCGGCTATCACCTCATGGATCCACAGCTACTTTGACAATGTTATGGCAAAATTCATGATCAATAACAGGACAGGCACGTTAAAAACTGACATCAATTTGTCAAATAGTAGCTTGATATTGTAGACAACTCTTGCACTGTTTTTCTCATGTCTAGTTCAAAAATTTACATAATATTGATTGATAACATAATATTGATAACATAGCTTACATAGGTTTGTGCTTCTCTTCAGCTAAAATAGCATTGTTGGCATCTAGACCATATCTGCAAAGGCCAATAAGAACAGAACTTAGAAATAAACTAAGGGTTCCATAAATGGAAGCGAATTGCTACCCCATGTAGAAAAATGGTGGAGGTAGCGGTAAGAAAACCAACAGTCAAAGCCCAAGTTTGTAGATTCATGTCTATCCATCATAAATTTACCAGTCACAGACTTTCTACACAGTGGGGTCTGGGAACTGCTAACAAACAAATAACCTGAAGTTGAGATATCAGAACAGAAATAGGAGGCTGATGTATAACCAATCTTAGTTATTGTTAGGATAAAACCAGCTTACTTATCCAGGAAATCTTTATCCACAGTGGCAGAGATGTCCAGGAGTGGATTTCCCATTGCAAGTACTATTCCTTCCCTTTGGAAAGAGGTTCAGTGTTAATTTAAATAGTCAAAATTACCTTTACCATACATGTATACTGTCACTTAAAAAACTGAGGAATGATGCTCTTATAAACTCAGACATGTAGACCTGATATTTATTTGAAACTAGCAAGCATTTATTTGGGACCCATCATTCATTTAAATTTGCTACTGTCTGTTTTACAAGTACGTTCACTAAATTTAATCTGCAGTCAGGTTATCTTTTTGCTAGGGAAAAAAAGGAACACCCTATAGTAAGAAACAGAAGTTAATTTTTCTGAACAAACAACTCTTTACTCCTCTGCCTTGTTAAACGCAGCTTTTGTTGGTCTTAAAGTTTTAGTGTTTTTCAGTTGGAGAAAAAGGGCATCTTTTTGCCTCCAAGAGAATGACGCAAAGTTTATGGTGACCACACTTGCTGGCCAGCATTCTGCAATAAGCACAAATAGGCCATTTCCAAGTTCCCTTGTGCCTCTCTTTCAAAATGAGTCTAAGTGTGAAACCATTCTTATGAAAATGACTTCGATTTGCATGAAAATGAAACTGCATGCAGAACTAATTTTCATATTAAAGAAAGGTTTTGCACTTAGACTCGTTTTCAAACAGAGGCACAAGAGATTTTCTGATGATTTTCTGACTTTTTGCTACTGGGTTAGGTCAAATTTTGACACCTTTTTTAAACCTGGGGCACAAGTGTTGATTGAACGCTAAAATCATCAACAAGCAACGACACGAAGGGGGAGGAAAATATGATAATCACAATGTAAGTGCATATTTCACAATCACACAGATGCAGAATTGATCAAAGGATGTTAAAAACTTGTGAATCGATTTCAGAGAACAGCATTCTTAGAGTGAAAAAAATACAAATCAAACTACATTATACAGCATAAAACAGCAAGTAGAATTACCACTTAAGCTAAGATACACCGGTCGAATGAATAATAAAACTCGTGAAATAACATCACGCGCACCTGTAAGCTTAAGAAATCAATTAAGTTCATGTGCCTGGACTGAATATAAAGTAACGAGTTAACTTACTTTGTCATGTTGTAAATAGAAGTATCAGTTCGGTTGACTCGAAGGATCGTTGTAACCTAGCAAGGAGTCGGCGAGCAAATGATCGAAATTTTACAACCGCTTTTTGCTTATGTTAGGAAAGGACTGGCGCGACTTGTATTGCCCAATCGCTGTTTGGACACATTCCGGCTATGTCATGCATTTTACCTAATCTCAACTTACAGTAAAACTACTTTAAACTTAGCGCCGAAAAGCTGGGTCTTCTGCATAGTACATGTAATCTTGCAAATGATCCTGCAGGGGTCATACATCGATAGCTTTGGCTTCATATTACCAGTGCAAGAGTTGTCTACAATATCAAGCTACTATTTGACAAATTGATGTCAGTTTTTAACGTGCCTGTCCTGTTATTGACAGTGAATTTTGCCATACACATTGTCAAAGTAGCTGTGGATCCAGAGGT
>JAHPZR010028825.1:0-29809 GCA_019787425.1 Platygyra sinensis
TAATCCGTTTTCAAACGAAAACGGAGCTGTTTTGCTCCGTTTTCAAAAAGATTTGCGTCCACACTTATCGTTCTCGTATCGTTTTCGCCCGTCCACACTACAACGCCAAACGCTATTATACCCTCAGTGTGCATGCTCAAATGAACTCGACGCATGCGCATTTCATATATCGGCCCGCGAAATTGGCGCCATTCTTGATTCTGTCCGTAGCGTCTGTCCGCCATTTTGGATACTCACGGTCGAGTTGTCTGGCGCCCGGTCGTTTCTATTTTGATGACGTCACCGTATTCAGATAACATCGTTTTCTCCGTCCACACTAGAAAAACAACGTTTTCAAAGAGCATTTTCAAATCGCTCCACTCTGGAGAGCGTTTTCGAATGGTTCCGTTTTCGTTGATCGTTTTCGGCGTTGTAGTGTGGACGATAGCCGTATCCGGAGCAAAACTGCTTCCGGTTTTCGTTTGAAAACGGATTAGTGTGGACGGGGCCTTAGCCCGAAATTGCCTCGTATCCACGCTGGATTACATTGTAATGCAAATGAGAAAAACTAACCGTGAAAATGGCTTATTGAGACAATGGATAATGGGATGATTTGCTTCATTATTTTCTGTTTGAATTGCATTCGACACGGCAGAAATGCGACGTATGAACCGGGCCTAAGCGAGTTATCGCTTTTGATTTTCCTCTCCTTATACGGAAAGAAGTCAACTTGCTTATTCAATATCCCACTCTCGAAATATTAAAATGGTATTATTTCGGTTGTACATAAGACGAATTTACCCAGCTTGTGTATACCGTCGCTCAGCCGTCTGCGATATCATATCTGACTGCCGATCACAGAAATATTCACCGAATTCTGACTGAGATCCCCGTTCAGACCCATTGAAAATCTTCGATGTTTCGTTAGATATTTCAAGCGCCGATCCGAAATTCCGAAAGCCAGAATTCGGTAACTATTTTCCCGGTACTGTTTCCGACTGTCGGGCATTTAGTCTGTTTGAGACCGTGACGGGCAGTATTTCAGCTGCTGTCAATCAAACGGCTGGATGCCGGTAAAGTAAATCCCAAGGTGCGATGGAGTTAACAAAAGCGCACTGTGCTCGATCAGCGAGTTACCTGTGATTAGGTGAATTTTTTCTGCCCTCACTTGCCCTTCGTCTTAGACGTGATTTTCGCGGGGCGCCGTAAAGAGAGTAAACAGCGCGAAAAAAATGGCCAAATCATATTAAGGCTCATTCTGAGCGCAGTGCGATGCGTGGGTCACTCGCTTTTATACTTTATACTCGCGCTGTTATACTCCGCTGATATGTTTTGATGACTTAATGACTAAGTAGGTCTTAGTCTTCGTTGTTTCAAAATAGAGAAGAATTGAGCGATTACAAGAACATCGGCTGCAAAGGAGACCGTAAAATCGATAGACTGAGATCTTTTCATGTTTATAACAGGGTTGCTCACTGAGCGAGCGCAAGGCACAGGTCACTCACTTGTACTTCACACTCGCGCTCTTTTAACTTAGCCGGTTAACGCAATACTGATGACCGAGAGTGGTATTAATTATCGGATTCTTATTTCTCTTCGAAGTCCGACACCTGGAAAAGGAGAGCCCCAAAACAGTCCGCGCTTGCGCCTGAGGGAAACAATTAGGTTAATTATTCATATCCGTTTTGATTAATCAAAACATATAGGTTTATTAGCAATATCGTTAATCTAGTGTCGAGGACGGCGCACAACTTGCCATTTGTAATTTGCTTCAATTTGACTCAGTTCTAGCTTGGTTGACATTTGCTTTATTTACATTGAAAATCGTTGTGATACAGGACGATGAGTGACAATTAACATTCAGAGAGTTAATTATATTACTATTTTAAGAAAAAACGAAGTTACATCGGCAAATTACGAACGAGCTAATGGTCAGGAAGAAGTTGAAATGTTCATACATTAAGAGCAAAACCGTGAAAGGAAAGGAAAACTGCCAGTGAAATGAAAACTTCTCAGCGATATTTGTCGTCAATAAACAAAGGAAGCATAGTAGAAGTTTTGGACTTACCGGCTGCTGTCCTTGACCACTTATTGGCAAAGTTTTTTTTATAGATATCGGAAAACGATGGCGACGATTATGAACCTGATACCCTGTCGGGTTGCCAGCGAAGTATACAGAGGTTCCTTTCTAAGGCAGGTCTCCTTTCACTGTCCTTTCACCATTCGAATTCAAAAGGCAATTGGTGACACCGAAGCAGTACAGCAGTGAACATCAACAAATTCTCTTGTTTGTAACACAAGCTAGTTTAAACCTGTTCAAGGACCATCAGATTTGAACAGCCGATGGGGTTTTTTTCTTCCGGTGTGGACATTCGCAGCATCTCTGAGCGCCAGTTCAAGATCTTTAACGGGCCAGTAGCTATAATCCAGGAACTCAGAAAGGCGAAGAGTTTCATCGAAAGTGACGACGAAGAGTAGTGCTGATTCCGTTTAAGGTTATTCCTCACAATTGCACTGCGCATCCTTTCTGCGCATAATTTATGGCGTCATTTAGCGCGCTCTCGTGCACGTGCCACACTGAAAACATGGCGGATTTGCTTGATATTGAGCTCTTTCAGTTGAAAAATGGCTGTAGCTCACTAACGAGCATGGGCACCCCAATTTTTTTTCCAGTCTTTGTAATCAACTTATCATAAGCTTTGCTTGAGGAAAGACTGATCTGATTTCTATTGCTGAAAATTGAATAAATAGCGAAAATAGCAAGTAAACTGTGGTCTTTTCTATTTTCCCTATGGTAACCATGTCAAGAAATTTGGTTGAAATTTTAATGAAGGATTCAGCTTTCTGTCTAAATCAAACTTAAAAAGTTTATTTGTGTCCGATACAACGCATTGACTCCAGTTTAATGCGTGTTCTCATGGGTCTCGGTCACAAAAATTTACAATTATTACTGGGAATGCGTTCTTGTAATAAGCGTTAAATAATGCCAAAATGGGTCTTTTCAATGCCCCAGTGCTCCTTAATGAGTATGGGCACCCCCCCTTTTTTATTTCAAAATTGAAGTTCTCATATGATAAATATTCAGTGGGCAAAGTTTGAACGAAAATCTATTGTCAGTTTTATTTCAGGGGAATTACCTTAAAATTGTATTTTGTTTTTGCCGACACGGCTGCACGGCTTTTGAGCAAGTTTGAAGAACTTTTCTGTAGGAATTGACGTTTGGCGGTTGATTCTTGAGAATTGTCGATGAAAATTCTCTCGTGATATACTAACACAACTGTACTAAAATACTCTTTGCAGCCGTATTGATCATTGTTGGCCAAAAAGAAATATATTTTCTTGACGGAGTACGCGTTAGTTCGCTGAATTCTGTTATGCAGTTTGACGGTTTGGAAAGATGAATGAATAGATAAGCGCGCGCATCACCGGATGTGAAGTAACGACTTCCCTTGAATTTAGATTTTTTTCTTCCTTTGGAACCGTTTGTTAGCCATATAATAAACAACTTAATAACCTCGACCGTTCGGTCGTTACGGGAAAATCTCAAACCTCAGCCTCGCTATCGCTCGGTCAATACGGCAAGGTCTCAGTTTGAGATTTCCCTAACGACCTCACTCTCGGTTATTAAGAAGTTAGTAATGTACCTGTAATGTAGAAATTATTATTTGTAAATGGTGCAAAAAGTAATAAACTTACACTTAACTGTTTCTTAAGTGACTAACATTTCAGGTGCCAAGTTTAAAGAACACTGCTTTAATATTTCTGGAGGTATTCTTGATTCAGTATTTTACTGCTCAAGTGGAACTATTTATGACGTCATCACTTTCCTTTTTTGCACAATACAAAAACGTAAAAAGCTCTAAAACGAAAGAAAAGTATCCCAAAAAGTAAAACGACATTCTTCTTTCTTTAAAAAGCCTTTCAAGTAAGCAGCAATTATTTTTTACTTCATAGGCACTTTAAAAAAAACCAAAATGGTAATGTACAGTATTACTTCAAAGTTGAATTCAACTTTCGGAACGATTTGGTGACTGTAAACAGTCAAGCTTTCGCTTTAGCGTGAATGATTAAATTTTGACCATTTTTTAAGCGTTCAGATAGGTTTTGTTTTCCTCATCTTGAATGCAAAATTATTATTATTGAACTTCCTGTCTCGTATCTTTCCTCGATCTTTAAAATATATGATATTTTGAGTCTTTTTCAGCTACCATAGAACTCTTGAGAAAAAAAACTAAATGGACAATCATTTATCACAGTTTAAATACGATTTATCTCAAAAAATAATTGGCTTGTTTTGTCGTGTTTTTGATTTACAAATGATGTCTTTCATTCGGTGCACTCTATTATTTTGTCACCGGCGCGCGGCGAAGAAATTATCACTGAGATTTCTTGTGTTTAAACTGGTTTTTACTTGTGCCTTTCGCTATTATTTTCTGATCTTTTCTCAGATGTTATTTCTTGTAGTTAAAGAATGGAGATTATGTTGTATTCGGTTTCGTTTTTCCTCCGAAGTCAATAACTAACTCATTTTAATTTTGCCCATTCAAGTTAGCAAATTAGGGATGGGTCGGAGGCAATTTCATGCTGGTGAGGAAGGCAAGTAGGCACGTTCGGAAAAAAAAAAGAAGAGCTACAAGGAGCAGAGGAGTACTATTGGACTGTATTTTCAGTTAAATTCACGTACATTTGTAGCGCTAATCGATCTGTTGTTGATTCAAATCACTATACGGGTCAAACTGTAAATATGCGATCGGGCTACCTCTTTGAAAAACATTTAAGGATCACGTGACGTAAACTGAGCAAATTGGGTAGCTGCATTCACGTTTGAACATCGGAACAGCTTGAACAATGGTATGCTTACAGGCGTTAATTTTTGGTTATTGCTAGAATGGATACTCCAAAATATGGTGAGACACTTCGTGACACATATAAAACACATACAAGCAGGTAAACGACACCCTATTTAGGCAAGGAATAACTGCTGGGTCAGGCACTAATCTCTAGTGATTAGGTCTAAGAAATGCTTAGCTTTCATAAATTGTTCTGGTTACACCATAATTAAACTTGGTAATCCTTTGGAAAGACTTCTCTAAGATCGGTTGGTACTTTATATACCCAAATTTAAGTGTCTCACCATATTTTGGAGTAACCATTCTAGTCACAACCGTTAATTTTTTCGCGCCCTCCCCTCGCGCACGACTCGCGCTTCTCGTCCCGTTTTCGCCTCTATTCGCCTAAAAACACGCAAAAAAAATAAACCTGTTCTACAGGCTAGTACCGATCGGCCATTTTTAGCCACTGGGCTCATGACCTCTTGGGATCAGATTTCATCTTTTTACCGAGGAAGGTTGGAACGGCGGTCATAAAATGCTGTCTGTTCCTTTTTTTTTCAACGCCTCGTTTCCAGGGCCTCCTTTCCGCTGTGACAAAATCGTTGCCATAGCAACTTTACTTGCTCAGATGCATCGCTAGCTCAGTTGAATTCTTGTTCGCCATTTTGAGAAAAGCACGAGGCAATGGAGGGCATTCAAGACAAAGATTATAACATTTTGGGGGAACGACAAGTTCCCCATTCTTTACGAGAGACTACTTCGAACAAGAGTAGTATGTTAAAAAAGTTTCTCTTTAAATCAAAGAATTTCGTCGATTCTTACGGATACCGAAGTCCTCAAAGCTGCATCGCTGTGTTAAAAAGGTTAGAAAGCTTTATTAATTATACACGTTATAAATGTAATCATGTCATTACAATTTTTTAAAAACGCGGGCACCCTGTGCTATTGAAATAAGTCTTCGTAGGAATCAATGCAATTTAATGCAATTACTGACGTTGTTTTTTTCTCTAAAAAATATTTGCGGTAAAATGGATTTTCACGTCGCGCGAAAAACTTGATGTAAACGACCCCTTGAATGCTGGTGTAAATAAACCCTGGGTTGCCAAGGCAAAAGTGGCCCTGGTAAAATTCACGAATTGATTCTCGTTACAAGATACTCTGAGATAAGATTCCATGATATATACCGCCCCTCTATAACAAAGAGAAAAAATCATAAAATAAGTGGAAAATCTTGGAACAACGGCCTTATTAATGCTTCTTAAGTTATAGGGACTGTTGCGACATACAGCTAAATCTGAAATAATTCGGAGTATGTTATCGCTGACCATGTTGTAAAATAATCTAACAAGACTTAGTTTGTACAGATCATAACAACAACAACAACAACAGCAGCAACAACTTTATTGACCCTTACACTTGACAGAAATTAAATTAACATGAAATAAAAATTAAAACCGAAAGGGTGTTGGCTTCCTAAAATAACTAAAAAGTCAACAAGGCTAGGAAGCCAAATTACATATAATAAATCGCGTTTCATTGAATAAGTTCCATGACTACTTCGATGGGTATCCCATTGCAAATTAAACATTAGCCTGCCAGCGCTACAAAATAGTGCTTGCAGCGATTTTAGGTCATATCCTGATTGTTACAGTTTCCGCACTGAGATAGTGGTGCCGTATGTCACAGATGGGAGACTGATCACTCTAAAGTGCATATAACAGAATTTTTTTTTTTATTTGCTCGATAAAATTTCTACAATGTACTGATAAGAATAGCAAAACAAATTTTTCAATAGCGATTTTCCTTGCCAGTGTTTTAATATGTCCAAAGTGTCAAATTTCACCTCCGGTTGGGTACAAAACCGCGAGACCAAAAACAGGAGACTGGGAATGATTGTGACGTCATTTCAGGACTTGAAGCTTTGCGAAAACAGATTTCTCCGACATTTTCTTATTTTCTTATAAACAGTGCACTTTTGTACCATTTTTTAGCGAATTTATTAGCTCAAAATCAGAAATTGTCAGAGAAATCTGTTTTTCGCAAAGCTTCGAGTCCTGAAATGCTGTTGTCACGAAGCTCTCTAGAACCTCTAATTTCATTGGATCTTGTTGGCACGAAGCTCTATTGTTTTAGGGCTAGGGTCCATTGTTACCATTGTTTGTATATAATTTTCTCAACCAATCCTGTGAGACGTTCCGAAGAGCTTCGTGGCGGCCCCTGAGATGACGGTCACAATCATTGCCAGACTCCTGGTCTTGGTCTCGCGGTTTTGTACCCCACCGGAAGTGAAATTTGACGCCTTTGGTACATTAAAACTCCGGCAAGGAAAGTCGCTATCGAAATATTTGTTTTGCTATTCTTATCAGTACATTGTGAAAATTTTATCGAGCAAATGAAAAGAAATATAAGTCAAAAAGGCATTTTCTCTTTAGAAAAGAGCGCTTTTTCAATAAATTTAACTACTACTAATGAACTACAAGGTATAGTGAGAATCTCTCTTAAACAAGCAACCGTCGCTTCATTTTTAAAAATGCTATCTAATTCAATAAGAGAGAGTTGAATTCGGAGAGTTGAAGTTCATGTAACGCCAATTGATGCTCCGCTCTGTCCAATCGACGCTCGCACTCACGAGACGATGAAGAGTTGACTCTGAAATCATGGCCATCTGGTGTCGCAGCGGATATCTTCAGATGAGCCAGTTCACTTTGCAAGTTGTTTACTTCCTCTTCTTGTTGTTTTATCGCGTTAATAATTTCCTCCAACTGGGAAGAGACCAAATCTGCGTTAGCACCACTTGGGGTCAGTGAAGTTTTCAAACCGCGAATTTCCGCAATTTCCTCCTTTTGTTTAAGTAGTGACTTTTCCAGGATGGATATTTTTGTGTGCTGCGTTTGTATGTTCTGTCTGGCAGCCGCCAATTCTTCGGTCAGATTTTGAAGTTGATGCTCCAAAGCCTTTTGCTTGTTTTCAAGAAGAGAGACTTTCTCTTCCATCTCCTTGGTCTTCTTGTTTTGCTCGTGAGTTGAGTAGTTCATCATATGCAGATGGGACTCATGACTTGACTTGATATGCTGATCAAGGCTTTCCGTGTTTCCCTGTATAAAATTATCAGAATTATTGTTATAAAAAAATAGATATGATTTGTTTTCGCCTTATATGACCCTGCCTTGTGGTTTCCGCGATAATAACAGGAACATCGACCTAGTTAATAATTTTAAGAGTTGTCGCGAATATGATTACGTAATAAGGGCGTGACGCTGTTAATAGTTACTCAGAACTGAAAAGAAACAAAGAAGACATCTTTTTTACACGCGGTGTGATCGAGTCGAACGAGCGAGTAATGGAAATTTGTATCGAAAGTGATTGGCGTTGAGCTTTATGCAAGTTTATATCGAGAAATTTAATCAGAGCAATAAAGCAGTTCACAACAGTGTCTTTGGTTTTGACATTTAAAGAACATTCTCAGTCGCTTGGCTTTTCAGACAATGGGTTTACTATACGCTCTATGCCCAAGTTTTTAGCAACCTACACACAATCTCAGTCGAAGGGTAGCAAGTTAAATCATTCCTTGTTTGAACTAAGTTATCGATTAAACATCATGAAGAATACGTGTGGGCCGTCGATGAAAGAAGAAATTTGCTGAAGTGAGGCTCTGACAACAACGAAGGTCTTGATTGGGGGAATTAAAGCCCTCTCCCCACAATTAGCTTTAAAAAGACGTATGAAGAAGTTTTTTTTTTTAAATTGAAAAACTCACCTTAAACTCACAGCCATGACAACTGAAAGGACACAAATGTTCTGCTCTCGGGCAATGTGTGGTCACGTGCTCCTCCATCATGCCAAGCGGGATATTCTCTTTGCCACAGTCAAAGATGCAGCTGATGGGAAACTTGAGACAGACGTCCAAATGATCCTAAACATAGTTTACAATTTGATTAGTCTAAGCTTTCAAGGACTTCAGTGTACTTGATAGTAAGTGGTCTGTTCAGTTCAGCATCTGTACTTGTTTTAAAACTTACCCAGGATTTTGCAGTCTTGAAAATATATGCTATGGCTGTTTAGTCCACTTTGAGTTTGCCCTCTTTACCCAGTTTTCAAGATTTTGTTTGTATTCTATTATTTTTTCTACAGATGCTGCTGGTCTGACTGCATCCAAGCCATCTGGCTAGAGTATACGTTTATGCTCATCATGTCCCTTGCTATGCGGCATTCATATTTGTAAGCGGATAGTCGAGGTTGAATTGGTAGTCCTATGTTAACGAGTTGACAAAATTGGACGGAGCGTCTCTCAGAAGATTTGCACCGTTTTCTCCGGAAAGTAACAACAAAGACGTGTATGATATATAAATTCGAGTTATCGTGGTGTTCCGTGTGATAAGTAATGCTGGACAATGCATACTTTCGTACGGGAAGAGAGGGGCACTCAACAGAGGCGTTAAACTCTGTTTATATTAATTACCAGCTGCACTATTTTCACACCTTCATGTTGCTTTGACGAACCTCCCACCACAGTATGTGCAGGCAACAGCCTGTTTACACAGTCATTTTCTCTGTGACGCTTGAGATGTCTTTTTTCCATGGTTTCACCACAAGCTGTACACTGTGTGTCACCATACTGGCAGGTTTCCTCGTGTGCCTGTTGGAATAAGTTAAATTTTTAAAAATGTGAACGTCGAATGAATTTTTCTACATTAAGAGATTATGGGATCTATGAGTCATTAAGGCAGGGTTCTTTGATATCCTTTTTATGACCGTGTATGTCTTTGCCTTTTAGGTAGTCTTCTTCGCAGCTGCTCGGGTAGACGTCAAGCATTGCTCCGGAGCGTCCACGTGACTTCCCCATTAAGAGGCGTCACTCTACCCAAAACAACTAAGAACTCGCTGAAATGACATTGTCTAACCACCAAATACGTTTTTTTTTTGGCCTAAACAAACCTTTTTATTCTCCATTGGCTTGATATACTATATTTTGAACTTTATCAAGTATGCTGCGAAAAATCTTAATCTCGCGAATGTTCTCGAGCGAGCCTGCTTTCTCACGGCTAATACGGCCTCTCGTTAAAGCCTCATTAATAGTTTCTTAGCACCGCGCAAGGGACTTCCCTTCCCCCGGTACGAAGTTTTAAAAGGAATTACTCCATTTGTAGTAGAAATGCCTAAAATATATATTTTGGTTGACATGTGCATACTAAAGTACCTTTAAGTGTCTTAATTCCCCCTTCCAGTCACAACTTCTTTCTTATATGGACAGAAACACTGAAGGTTAAGTACTTCTCTCTCACAACATTTGTCTCGGAAAGATTCATCTCGGGATATCGGTTTCCCATCGATCGGACATTTGGGATTCCCCAGCCTGAAAAACATAACAGCAAACAACTGAAATTAGGTTATTACCGGAAACAATTACTTAGTTTTTTACCGGGATCCTACGACCGCGATGCAGTTTTACTTGTGTAGAGCCGGTTTGTTACCTTTGTCCGCATACATTGATTGTCGAGACTTACCCGAAGAGACCTTCAAAACAGTTTTTACAGAATCGATGCCCACAAGATGTCTGCCAGGGTTCACTGAAAAGCTTTTGCAGATCGGGCATTCAAGTCGTTCGTCTAGCCTGTTGACGAATTCTATTTCACAAGTGGACTTGAATCGGCTGCGACAACCATAGTGTATTCGCTTATTACAGAAATGTTTTAATCCAGATTCAATGTGACGCTGCCATCCTCGAATCTGAAGAAGATACTTAGCACACACACACATATAGCAATGCCGATGCACGTCTATTTGTATTGTCAGATTGTTCGTCACCAGTTTTCTTTGCTTAGGTATTTTTGGCATGATGACATCACAATTATTTTGAACATTCAAATTGTTTCCAGATAGTTTTCGAGAAAGCTCAATCTACACTTAGTATGTTTCCATCTGTTTGCCTTCTAAACCAGTTTGAGCGAGTGCACTGTCGACGAGAAGAACAAGTGCTATGGATCGTGAGTATTCTATGGGATTTTTTCGCAGTCATGCTGCATTGCGAGTATTAGATCTGATGATTGTTTCACGGTATCGTGAACGTCATCATGAGAACTTATTTACGCAACTTGCATGACAGTGTAGAAACATAAGTCACTAGTCAGCATTTTCAAGAAAGCGTCGTAAATTCGTAAGACTAGAGACGTGCAGCATGACAGGAATGGATGAGTAATGTCTCCAGCTGTTTCTGAATTGTGGACCTCAAAATGCTGACGTCATAAATTATTATTCAGGTTTCACATTTCGCAATATGCAAATAGCGATACTCACTGTTTACAAACAATTCTTTTGATATTTAAATTTGCCAACCACAGAACAAAGAATCCTTTGTTTTCGACAGTCAATATACCTCTGGTTGGCACATACAAAAGGTGACCGTAACGGCGACCAATCTGTCGCTAAAGTCGAAAGTTCTATGTTTACGATTTCATTCAAGTCTAATCTGGTTTACTTACAGTCTAATCTAGCTGGATACAAATGATATCATGCCTCAAAGACGGCCTAAGCTATGCGATTATTATTATTATTATTATTATTATTACAAGTGAAACCGTATAACAATTTATAATTATAAATCCCATAGAAAATTGGTAAATAAGAAAAGGTTGAAAAAAAAAATAGATTAGTGTGTATAAATTTAAGGTCTCAATATTTTTCCAAATATTTTTGTCATGAATTCCAGATTGGATTTATAACCTTCATGCAATAAAGTGTCAGTATACACATGTAACCCTACTGGGTTCTGGGATTTTCATATCACATAAATAGCTATAAACTTTATATAGTTGTCTTCTGTGGGAATCAATGTTGTGACAATTTTATATTTGAGTTCATCATTGACTAAGAGGAATGCCATTGCAAAGTCTTTACGTCACCTGCAAATATAAAAAAAAGAGTAAGCAAAAAGTATTTATTTTGCTGAAACTGCTATTTTTCTAACATGTAGACTGTAAATGGCCTTCTCAGTGTGTGAAAAAAAAACTGACTGTTTTCATGTTGGCCTCTAGAGTGGATCCAATCCTTTGCCATTTGCTAGATACCCAAATATCATTTATTTGTTGATGTTTCCAAAGAAAATATGGGACTTTCGGTTAGCATATACAGTACCGCTCAAAAGTAAGTTACCACCCTCTCGCGAGACGAGAATCTCGTCTCGCGATACGAGATTCTCGTCTCGCGATACGAGACTCTCGTCTCTCGATACGAGACTCTCGTCTCGCGATACGAGAGTCTCGTCTCGCGAGAGCTTCAAAAAACTGCAAGTGCCACTGCTTGAATTTCTCGCGAGACTTTAATAGCCTATTGTAATGCGAACTGAAAAGCACGCAGAAAATTAGCCTACAGCTGTAACATAACTTCGCGCACTCGAACGAAGCGTTTGCCCAACTCTGCTCTTTGTTTGTCACGTTCATATCAAACTAACTCTGCTCAAAAATCGTATCCAAGGATATGCTGCAAAGCTTTCTATTTTAAATGGAATTCACGTCGTTCATACAGTAGGTCCAAGGAAAAGTGATTAAACCTGTGCGATCAAAGTTTGCCGATCGATCATATCGTCCTCCTTTACAATTACATCAAGCGAAAGTCGTGGATATTGAAGTTAACTTCACTTTAACCGGTCATTTAGAAAGGTTTGTAGACCTGGAAGAAAGCATTGACGAAACAATTTAACAGTTTAATGTTTGACAGCAAACACAACGTACGTATACTGACAGTTCTTGGCAGTTCAAGGCCGACGAAATCGACGATCGACGGGCAACACAACTAATCTTTAACCGACTACAATGGGCTTCTTTTCTGTGCTTCTTAAGCATTTGTTTAAAACTTTTTCAAATCTAGATCATGTTTAAAAGCGTCATTTGTTTCTAGAGTTGCAATCGATTGACTGAACAGAATTGGTTTGCTGCCACGTATGGTCGAATGATACCGTTTTCGCCTCATGGCGAGTTCGCCCCATGAGCTCATCCTAAACTTTCTATTTCGAGTTCACCAGCTACCTTCAATGGATTAAAGAACGAGAAATAAATGTTTTGTTTCATCGTGCGCATAGTGTTGTCTTTTTTTTTCGGCAAGAAAAATATAAATTTTTAAGCACTTGATCGCTAGTCGAGTCGATGTGGGGCGAACTTGGTCGGGGCGAACTCGCCATGGGGCGAAACCGGCAGCTACCGTATAGTCGACAAACAAATTTTATAACCAACAGCAATTAATTTTTGGTTTTTGACTGGCTAAACGTTTGCGATTAAAACTTCTATAAAGCATCCTTCCATATTTTGAAATTAAGGCTTCTGTTTTGTCCTAGCGTTCTCCGAAAGAGTTCAATTGATCGATTGAACTCACTCACAGTTTGACAGAATTCCACAAAATTAAAAAGCGTTTGTTCTTCGACTTTTAAACGTCTGCCAATAATTAACACATGTAAAACTTGAAGGAAAGTCACAGTAAATTAAGGGGTTTTTCGAAGGGAAGATATTGGACTGCGTTGATCATGACTTTTATTGAATGTGGTGGCTCCTAAAGGAGCCGTTGTGTCACTTGCTGCTTTTATAACCGGGGACAGGCAAGGTGGTTATTTAATTTTTTGGACTCTGTAGTTAAAGCTAGTTTTTTTTTTCTGTTTATCTCAAAATGAAAGGTTACCGGCAGAAATGTATATTTGGTTTTCTTGTAAAGCAATAAAGTTGTCAACAAAAACTAAGCTGGAGCTTTTTTAATCAAATTCACAGCTACTACTTGGCTACTCCCCCCCAAGGGGGTACTCCCCTATGAAAATGTTGGGGGTGCTTGTTGAAAAGGTACCAAAAACTTATTTTGTGGGCATGGCCTGGACTTTATTTACACCCCTAAGAGATACCATTTCTGTTAGTAATAACAGAATAATTTTCAGTGGCATTACTATTTTTAAGTAAAAATTAAGAAATATAACTATGATTTCAGTCTTCTTTTTTTCAAGGCGATGACCTTTGAGACCCCTAAAGGTACTGCAGCGGTCATTTTAGGTTTTAAAACCCCAAGCAGTACCAATTCACAAATTTCACCCCCTGAAAGGTACGACGAGCACCCCCGTTACTTTTAAAGGGGATTACCTGCCCCAGGGGCTACTTCCCACATAAGTGAAGAATCCTTTTTGACAAAGAAATAAAATTCTACAGCCCTTAAGTCCTCATTAGGTACACATCCACTCTCTACTGGCAGTTAATAATGCACACATGGAGCTTGCATTGATTAGCAAGAGAAACAGTGTCTTAAAAAGGGGAAACATTTTCCATGTAAAACTTAAAATGGACGAAAGTTAAAAGCTTAAATGTTCAATCCCTTGTATCATCAGACAGATTCAAAAAAGCCTGAGTCTTGTCAAAGTGCAAGCCAACACATCATGCAAGCAATTTAAGTTAATAGAAATAGCACACTGATTAATCTCTGAATAGCTCTCTAGCTATATAGTTAGCCTAAACAGTTCTTTAGTTAGGTTGAGCCTGAGGTTAGGTTATTTATTGGAGTCGGGGATTTCTGGCTTGTATGGCTTTCATTTGTCATGAAACCTGCAAGCCATTTGAGGCATTCTGGATGGCTTACAGAAGACTTGGCTAGCCTAAATAGCACTCTGGTTAGCAAAAAGATACATCATGTTGCTTTCAGTAAGCTTTAACATGTATTGCTTGCTTGCAAACACACTCATAAAGCTTGGATTATAGCCTTTAATTTAAATAGATGAGTTTCAGGCCTCATTTGAATTTTAACATTGCTTTTTTTGAATGCTGCTGAAGGTCATCCAATAATTGAGAATAAATTACCTTTAAAATTGCATTGCCAAATGAGGAAACAAAACTATCTGAACGCTTAAAAAATGGTCAAAATTTAATCATTCACGCTAAGCGAAAGCTTGACTGTTTACAGTCACCAAATCGTTCCGAAAGTTGAATTCAACTTTGAAGTAATACTGTACATTACCATTTGGTTTTTTTAAAGTGCCTTGAAGTAAAAATAATTGCTGCTTACTTGAAAGGCTTTTTAAAGAAAGAAGAATGTCGTTTTACTTTTTGGGATACTTTTCTTTCGTTTTAGAGCTTTTACGTTTTTGTATTGTGCAAAAAAGGAAAGTGATGACGTCATAAATAGTTCCACTTGAGCAGTAAAATACTGAATCAAGAATACCTCCAGAAATATTAAAGCAGTGTTCTTTAAACTTGGCACCTGAAATGTTAGTCACTTAAGAAACAGTTAAGTGTAAGTTTATTACTTTTGCACCATTTACAAATAATAATTTCTACATTACAGTACATTACTAACTTCTTAATAACCGAGAGTGAGTTCGTTAGGGAAAATCTCAAACTGAGACCTTGCCGTATTGACCGAGCGATAGCGAGGCTGAGGTTTGAGATTTTCCCGTAACGACCGAACGGTCGAGGTATTAAGTTGTTTATTATATGGCTAACAAAACGGTTCCAAAGGAAGAAAAAATCTAAATTCAAGGGAAGAGAGGGGCACTCAACAGAGGCGTTAAACTCTGTTTATATTAATTACCAGCTGCACTATTTTCACACCTTCATGTTGCTTTGACGAACCTCCCCACCACAGTATGTGCAGGCAACGCCCTGTTTACACAGTCATTACCTGAACCATTCAAGATGTGCTTTTTGACCAGATATTTCTCTACTTTATGGAAAAAATAATGAAAAGCTTTTTGGAAATTTTTAAGGCAATTTATTCTCAATTATTGGGTGACCTTCAGCAGCATTTAAAAAAAGCAATGTTAAAATTCAAATGAGGCCTGAAACTCATCTATTTAAATTAAAGGCTATAATGCAAGCTTTATGAGTGTGTTTGCAAGCAAGCAATATAAAGCTTACTGAAAGCAACATGATGTATCTTTTTGCTAACCAGAGTGCTATTTAGGCTAGCCAAGTCTTATGTAAGCCATCCAGAATTCCTCAAATGGCTTGCAGGTTTCATGACAAATGAAAGCCATACAAGCCAGAAATCCCTGACTCCAATAAATAACCTAACCTCAGGCTCAACCTAACTAAAGAACTATTTAGGCTAACTATATAGCTAGAGAGCTATTCAGAGGTTAACCAGTGTGCTATTTCTATTAACTTAAATTGCTTGCACTGATGTGTTGGCTTGCTCTTTGACAAGACCCAGGCTTTTTTGAATCCGTCTGATGATACAAGGGATTGAACATTTAAGCTTTTAACTTTCGTCCATTTTAAGTTTTACATGGAAAATATTTCCCCTTTTAAGACACTGTTTCTCTTGCTAATCAATGCAAGCTCCATGTGTGCATTATTAACTGCCAGTAGAGAGTGGATGTGTACCTAATGAGGACTTACATGTAAGGGACTGTTAGAATTTTTGATTTCTTTGTCAAAAGCGGAGTTACTTCACATGATGTGGGAAAGTAGCCCCCGGGCGGGTTAATCCCCTTTAAAAAGTAACGGGGGCTCCTCGCTGTAACCCTTCAGGGGGTAAATTTGTGTGATGTGGTTACTGGCTTGGGGTTTTACATAACTCCTAAAATGAACTGCTGCAGTACCTTGAGGGGTCTCAAAAGAGTCCATCGCCTTGAAAAAAAATGACTGAATCGTAGGTTATATTTCTTAAGCAAAGTAACATTTATTTCTGGATTTTTACTTTACAAACAGTACATGCCACTGAAAAATTATTCCTGTTTCATTACTAACAGAAATGGTATCCTCGTAGGGGTAGTGAATAGAAGTCCTGGCCACCGCCCACAAAATAAGTTTTTGGTACCTTTTTCAACAAGCAACCCCCCGCATTTTCATAGGGGAGTACCTCCCCTTGGGGGGGAGTAGCCAAGTAGTAGCGTCTGAATTTGATTACAAAACTTCCAGCTGCGTTTTTGTTTGACGACTTTATTGCTTTTACAAGGAAAACCAAACTTAACATTTCTGCCGGTAGCCCTTTCATTTTGAAGAATGGAACAGAATAAAAAAACCAAAACTACACTAGCTTTTTAAACTTACAGAGTCCAAAAAATTTAATAACCACCTTGCCTGGCCGCAGGTATAAACTGGGCACGGTGACACAACGGCTCCTTTAGGAAGCCACCTACATTCAATAAAAGTCCATGATTCAACGCAGTCCAATATCTTCCCTTCGGAAAACCCCTTAATTTTACGGGGGAGGGGGGGGGAGGGGGGAGAGGAGGGGGGGGGGGTGGTGACTTTTCCCTTCAAGTTTTCATGTGTTAATTATTGGCAGACCAGGACGTTTAAAAGTCGAAGACACAACGCTTTTCTAATTTTGTGGAATTCTGTCAAACTGTGAGGGAGTTCAATCGATCAATTGAACTCTTTCGGGAGCAACGCCTAGGACAAAACAGAAGCCTTCATTTCAAAATATGGAAGGGTGCTTCTATAGAAGTTTTAATCGCAAACGTTTAGCCAGTTCAAAACTACAAAAAAATTAATTGCTGTTGGTTATAAAATTTGTATTGTCGACTATATCGGTAGCTGCCGGTTTTTCGCCCCATGGCGAGTTCGCCCCGACCAAGTTCGCCCCACATCGACTCCGACTAGCGATCAAGTGCTTAAAAATTCATATTTTTCTTGCCGAGAAAAAAAAGACAACACTATGCGCACGATGAAACAAAACATTTATTTCTCGTTCTTTATCATTGAGGTAGCTGGTGAACTCGAAATAGAAAGTTTAGGATGAGTCTCATGGGGCGAACTCGCCATGAGGCGAAAACGGTATCATTCGACCATACGTGGCAGCAAACCAATTCTGTTCAGTCAATCGATTGCAACTCTAGAAACAAATGACGCTTTTAAACATGATCTAGATTTGAAAAAGTTTTAAACAAATGCTTAAGAAGCACAGAAAAGAAGCTCATTGTAGTCGGTTAAAGATTAGTTGTGTTGCCCGTCGATCGTCGATTTCGTCGGCCTTGAACTGCCAAGAACTGTCAGTATACGTACGTTGTGTTTGCTGTCAAACATTAAACTGTTAAATTGTTTCGTCAATGCTTTCTTCCAGGTCTACAAACCTTTCTAAATGACCGGTTAAAGTGAAGTTAACTTCAATATCCACGACTTTCGCTTGATGTAATTGTAAAGGAGGACGATATGATCGATCGGCAAACTTTGATCGCACAGGTTTAATCACTTTTCCTTGGACCTATGAACGACGTGAATTCCATTTAAAATAGAAAGCTTTGCAGCATATCCTTGGATACGATTTTGAGCAGAGTTAGTTTGATATGAACGTGACAAACAAAGAGCAGAGTTGGGCAAACGCTTCGTTCGAGTGCGCGAAGTTATGTTACAGCTGTAGGCTAATTTTCTGCGTGCTTTTCAGTTCGCATTACAATAGGCTATTAAAGTCTCGCGAGAAATTCAAGCAGTGGCACTTGCAGTTTTTTGAAGCTCTCGCGAGACGAGACTCTCGTATCGCGAGACGAGAGTCTCGTATCGAGAGACGAGAGTCTCGTATCGCGAGACGAGAATCTCGTATCGCGAGACGAGATTCTCGTCTCGCGAGAGGGTGGTAACTTACTTTTGAGCGGTACTGTATATGCTAACCGAAAGTCCCATATTTTCTTTGGAAACATCAACAAATAAATGATATTTGGGTATCTAGCAAATGGCAAAGGATTGGATCCACTCTAGAGGCCAACATGAAAACAGTCAGTTTTTTTTTCACACACTGAGAAGGCCATTTACAGTCTACATGTTAGAAAAATAGCAGTTTCAGCAAAATAAATACTTTTTGCTTACTCTTTTTTTTATATTTGCAGGTGACGTAAAGACTTTGCAATGGCATTCCTCTTAGTCAATGATGAACTCAAATATAAAATTGTCACAACATTGATTCCCACAGAAGACAACTTATATAAAGTTTATAGCTATTTATGTGATATGAAAATCCCAGAACCCAGTAGGGTTACATGTGTATACTGACACTTTATTGCATGAAGGTTATAAATCCAATCTGGAATTCATGACAAAAATATTTGGAAAAATATTGAGACCTTAAATTTATACACACTAATCTATTTTTTTTTTTCAACCTTTTCTTATTTACCAATTTTCTATGGGATTTATAATTATAAATTGTTATACCGTTTCACTTGTAATAATAATAATAATAATAATAATAATCGCATAGCTTAGGCCGTCTTTGAGGCATGATATCATTTGTATCCAGCTAGATTAGACTGTAAGTAAACCAGATTAGACTTGAATGAAATCGTAAACATAGAAACTTTCGACTTTAGCGACAGATTGGTCGCCGTTACGGTCACCTTTTGTATGTGCCAACCAGAGGTATATTGACTGTCGAAAACAAAGGATTCTTTTGTTCTGTGGTTGGCAAATTTAAATATCAAAAGAATTGTTTGTAAACAGTGAGTATCGCTATTTGCATATTGCGAAATGTGAAACCTGAATAATAATTTATGACGTCAGCATTATTGAGGTCCACAATTCAGAAACAGCTGGAGACATTACTCATCCATTCCTGTCATGCTGCACGTCTCTAGTCTTACGAATTTACGACGCTTTCTTGAAAATGCTGACTAGTGACTTATGTTTCTACACTGTCATGCAAGTTGCGTAAATAAGTTCTCATGATGACGTTCACGATACCGTGAAACAATCATCAGATCTAATACTCGCAATGCAGCATGACTGCTGAAAAAATCCCATAGAATACTCACGATCCATAGCACTTGTTCTTCTCGTCGACAGTGCACTCGCTCAAACTGGTTTAGAAGGCAAACAGATGGAAACATACTTAAGTGTAGATTGAGCTTTCTCGAAAACTATCTGGAAACAATTTGAATGTTCAAAATAATTGTGATGTCATCATGCCAAAAATACCTAAGCAAAGAAACTGGTGACGAACAATCTGACAATACAAATAGACGTGCATCGGCATTGCTTATATGTGTGTGTGTGCTAAGTATCTTCTTCAGATTCGAGGATGGCAGCGTCACATTGAATCTGGATTAAAACATTTCTGTAATAAGCGAATACACTATGGTTGTCGCAGCCGATTCAAGTCCACTTGTGAAATAGAATTCGTCAACAGGCTAGACGAACGACTTGAATGCCCGATCTGCAAAAGCTTTTCAGTGAACCCTGGCAGACATCTTGTGGGCATCGATTCTGTAAAAACTGTTTTGAAGGTCTCTTCGGGTAAGTCTCGACAATCAATGTATGCGGACAAAAGTAACAAACCGGCTCTACACAAGTAAAACTGCATCGCGGTCGTAGGATTCCCGGTAAAAAACTAAGTAATTGTTTCCGGTAATAACCTAATTTCAGTTGTTTGCTGTTATGTTTTTCAGGCTGGGGAATCCCAAATGTCCGATCGATGGGAAACCGATATCCCGAGATGATCTTTCCGAGACAAATGTTGTGAGAGAGAAGTACTTAACCTTCAGTGTTTCTGTCCATATAAGGAAAGAAGTTGTGACTGGAAGGGGGAATTAAGACACTTAAAGGTACTTTAGTATGCACATGTCAACCAAAATATTATTTTAGGCATTTCTACTACAAATGGAGTAATTCCTTTTAAAACTTCGTACCGGGGGAAGGGAAGTCCCTTGCGCGGTGCTAAGAAACTATTAATGAGGCTTTAACGAGAGGCCGTATTAGCCGTGAGAAAGCAGGCTCGCTCGAGAACATTCGCGAGATTAAGATTTTTCGCAGCATACTTGATAAAGTTCAAAATATAGTATATCAAGCCAATGGAGAATAAAAAGGTTTGTTTAGGCCAAAAAAAAAACGTAATTTGGTGGTTAGACAATGTCATTTCAGCGAGTTCTTAGTTGTTTTGGGTAGAGTGACGCCTCTTAATGGGGAAGTCACGTGACGCTCCGGAGCAATGCTTGACGTCTACCCGAGCAGCTGCGAAGAAGACTACCTAAAAGGCAAAGACATACACCGTTCATTAAAAGGATATCAAAGAACCCTGCCTTAATGACTCATAGATCCCATAATCTCTTAATGTAGAAAAATTCATTCGACGTTCACATTTTTAAAAATTTAACTTATTCCAACAGGCACACGAGGAAACCTGCCAGTATGGTGACACACAGTGTACAGCTTGTGGTGAAACCATGGAAAAAAGACATCTCAAGCGTCACAGAGAAAATGACTGTGTAAACAGGGCTGTTGCCTGCACATACTGTGGTGGGGAGGTTCGTCAAAGCAACATGAAGGTGTGAAAATAGTGCAGCTGGTAATTAATATAAACAGAGTTTAACGCCTCTGTTGAGTGCCCCTCTCTTCCCGTACGAAAGTATGCATTGTCCAGCATTACTTATCACACGGAACACCACGATAACTCGAATTTATATATCATACACGTCTTTGTTGTTACTTTCCGGAGAAAACGGTGCAAATCTTCTGAGAGACGCTCCGTCCAATTTTGTCAACTCGTTAACATAGGACTACCAATTCAACCTCGACTATCCGCTTACAAATATGAATGCCGCATAGCAAGGGACATGATGAGCATAAACGTATACTCTAGCCAGATGGCTTGGATGCAGTCAGACCAGCAGCATCTGTAGAAAAAATAATAGAATACAAACAAAATCTTGAAAACTGGGTAAAGAGGGCAAACTCAAAGTGGACTAAACAGCCATAGCATATATTTTCAAGACTGCAAAATCCTGGGTAAGTTTTAAAACAAGTACAGATGCTGAACTGAACAGACCACTTACTATCAAGTACACTGAAGTCCTTGAAAGCTTAGACTAATCAAATTGTAAACTATGTTTAGGATCATTTGGACGTCTGTCTCAAGTTTCCCATCAGCTGCATCTTTGACTGTGGCAAAGAGAATATCCCGCTTGGCATGATGGAGGAGCACGTGACCACACATTGCCCGAGAGCAGAACATTTGTGTCCTTTCAGTTGTCATGGCTGTGAGTTTAAGGTGAGTTTTTCAATTTAAAAAAAAAAACTTCTTCATACGTCTTTTTAAAGCTAATTGTGGGGAGAGGGCTTTAATTCCCCCAATCAAGACCTTCGTTGTTGTCAGAGCCTCACTTCAGCAAATTTCTTCTTTCATCGACGGCCCACACGTATTCTTCATGATGTTTAATCGATAACTTAGTTCAAACAAGGAATGATTTAACTTGCTACCCTTCGACTGAGATTGTGTGTAGGTTGCTAAAAACTTGGGCATAGAGCGTATAGTAAACCCATTGTCTGAAAAGCCAAGCGACTGAGAATGTTCTTTAAATGTCAAAACCAAAGACACTGTTGTGAACTGCTTTATTGCTCTGATTAAATTTCTCGATATAAACTTGCATAAAGCTCAACGCCAATCACTTTCGATACAAATTTCCATTACTCGCTCGTTCGACTCGATCACACCGCGTGTAAAAAAGATGTCTTCTTTGTTTCTTTTCAGTTCTGAGTAACTATTAACAGCGTCACGCCCTTATTACGTAATCATATTCGCGACAACTCTTAAAATTATTAACTAGGTCGATGTTCCTGTTATTATCGCGGAAACCACAAGGCAGGGTCATATAAGGCGAAAACAAATCATATCTATTTTTTTATAACAATAATTCTGATAATTTTATACAGGGAAACACGGAAAGCCTTGATCAGCATATCAAGTCAAGTCATGAGTCCCATCTGCATATGATGAACTACTCAACTCACGAGCAAAACAAGAAGACCAAGGAGATGGAAGAGAAAGTCTCTCTTCTTGAAAACAAGCAAAAGGCTTTGGAGCATCAACTTCAAAATCTGACCGAAGAATTGGCGGCTGCCAGACAGAACATACAAACGCAGCACACAAAAATATCCATCCTGGAAAAGTCACTACTTAAACAAAAGGAGGAAATTGCGGAAATTCGCGGTTTGAAAACTTCACTGACCCCAAGTGGTGCTAACGCAGATTTGGTCTCTTCCCAGTTGGAGGAAATTATTAACGCGATAAAACAACAAGAAGAGGAAGTAAACAACTTGCAAAGTGAACTGGCTCATCTGAAGATATCCGCTGCGACACCAGATGGCCATGATTTCAGAGTCAACTCTTCATCGTCTCGTGAGTGCGAGCGTCGATTGGACAGAGCGGAGCATCAATTGGCGTTACATGAACTTCAACTCTCCGAATTCAACTCTCTCTTATTGAATTAGATAGCATTTTTAAAAATGAAGCGACGGTTGCTTGTTTAAGAGAGATTCTCACTATACCTTGTAGTTCATTAGTAGTAGTTAAATTTATTGAAAAAGCGCTCTTTTCTAAAGAGAAAATGCCTTTTTGACTTATATTTCTTTTCATTTGCTCGATAAAATTTTCACAATGTACTGATAAGAATAGCAAAACAAATATTTCGATAGCGACTTTCCTTGCCGGAGTTTTAATGTACCAAAGGCGTCAAATTTCACTTCCGGTGGGGTACAAAACCGCGAGACCAAGACCAGGAGTCTGGCAATGATTGTGACCGTCATCTCAGGGGCCGCCACGAAGCTCTTCGGAACGTCTCACAGGATTGGTTGAGAAAATTATATACAAACAATGGTAACAATGGACCCTAGCCCTAAAACAATAGAGCTTCGTGCCAACAAGATCCAATGAAATTAGAGGTTCTAGAGAGCTTCGTGACAACAGCATTTCAGGACTCGAAGCTTTGCGAAAAAACAGATTTCTCTGACAATTTCTGATTTTGAGCTAATAAATTCGCTAAAAAATGGTACAAAAGTGCACTGTTTATAAGAAAATAAGAAAATGTCGGAGAAATCTGTTTTCGCAAAGCTTCAAGTCCTGAAATGACGTCACAATCATTCCCAGTCTCCTGTTTTTGGTCTCGCGGTTTTGTACCCAACCGGAGGTGAAATTTGACACTTTGGACATATTAAAACACTGGCAAGGAAAATCGCTATTGAAAAATTTGTTTTGCTATTCTTATCAGTACATTGTAGAAATTTTATCGAGCAAATAAAAAAAAAAATTCTGTTATATGCACTTTAGAGTGATCAGTCTCCCATCTGTGACATACGGCACCACTATCTCAGTGCGGAAACTGTAACAATCAGGATATGACCTAAAATCGCTGCAAGCACTATTTTGTAGCGCTGGCAGGCTAATGTTTAATTTGCAATGGGATACCCATCGAAGTAGTCATGGAACTTATTCAATGAAACGCGATTTATTATATGTAATTTGGCTTCCTAGCCTTGTTGACTTTTTAGTTATTTTAGGAAGCCAACACCCTTTCGGTTTTAATTTTTATTTCATGTTAATTTAATTTCTGTCAAGTGTAAGGGTCAATAAAGTTGTTGCTGCTGTTGTTGTTGTTGTTGTTATGATCTGTACAAACTAAGTCTTGTTAGATTATTTTACAACATGGTCAGCGATAACATACTCCGAATTATTTCAGATTTAGCTGTATGTCGCAACAGTCCCTATAACTTAAGAAGCATTAATAAGGCCGTTGTTCCAAGATTTTCCACTTATTTTATGATTTTTTCTCTTTGTTATAGAGGGGCGGTATATATCATGGAATCTTATCTCAGAGTATCTTGTAACGAGAATCAATTCGTGAATTTTACCAGGGCCACTTTTGCCTTGGCAACCCAGGGTTTATTTACACCAGCATTCAAGGGGTCGTTTACATCAAGTTTTTCGCGCGACGTGAAAATCCATTTTACCGCAAATATTTTTTAGAGAAAAAAACAACGTCAGTAATTGCATTAAATTGCATTGATTCCTACGAAGACTTATTTCAATAGCACAGGGTGCCCGCGTTTTTAAAAAATTGTAATGACATGATTACATTTATAACGTGTATAATTAATAAAGCTTTCTAACCTTTTTAACACAGCGATGCAGCTTTGAGGACTTCGGTATCCGTAAGAATCGACGAAATTCTTTGATTTAAAGAGAAACTTTTTTAACATACTACTCTTGTTCGAAGTAGTCTCTCGTAAAGAATGGGGAACTTGTCGTTCCCCCAAAATGTTATAATCTTTGTCTTGAATGCCCTCCATTGCCTCGTGCTTTTCTCAAAATGGCGAACAAGAATTCAACTGAGCTAGCGATGCATCTGAGCAAGTAAAGTTGCTATGGCAACGATTTTGTCACAGCGGAAAGGAGGCCCTGGAAACGAGGCGTTGAAAAAAAAAGGAACAGACAGCATTTTATGACCGCCGTTCCAACCTTCCTCGGTAAAAAGATGAAATCTGATCCCAAGAGGTCATGAGCCCAGTGGCTAAAAATGGCCGATCGGTACTAGCCTGTAGAACAGGTTTATTTTTTTTGCGTGTTTTAGGCGAATAGAGGCGAAAACGGGACGAGAAGCGCGAGTCGTGCGCGAGGGGAGGGCGCGAAAAAATTAACGGTTGTGACTAGAATGGTTACTCCAAAATATGGTGAGACACTTAAATTTGGGTATATAAAGTACCAACCGATCTTAGAGAAGTCTTTCCAAAGGATTACCAAGTTTAATTATGGTGTAACCAGAACAATTTATGAAAGCTAAGCATTTCTTAGACCTAATCACTAGAGATTAGTGCCTGACCCAGCAGTTATTCCTTGCCTAAATAGGGTGTCGTTTACCTGCTTGTATGTGTTTTATATGTGTCACGAAGTGTCTCACCATATTTTGGAGTATCCATTCTAGCAATAACCAAAAATTAACGCCTGTAAGCATACCATTGTTCAAGCTGTTCCGATGTTCAAACGTGAATGCAGCTACCCAATTTGCTCAGTTTACGTCACGTGATCCTTAAATGTTTTTCAAAGAGGTAGCCCGATCGCATATTTACAGTTTGACCCGTATAGTGATTTGAATCAACAACAGATCGATTAGCGCTACAAATGTACGTGAATTTAACTGAAAATACAGTCCAATAGTACTCCTCTGCTCCTTGTAGCTCTTCTTTTTTTTTTCCGAACGTGCCTACTTGGCCTTCCTCACCAGCATGAAATTGCCTCCGACCCATCCCTAATTTGCTAACTTGAATGGGCAAAATTAAAATGAGTTAGTTATTGACTTCGGAGGAAAACGAAACCGAATACAACATAATCTCCATTCTTTAACTACAAGAAATAACATCTGAGAAAAGATCAGAAAATAATAGCGAAAGGCACAAGTAAAAACCAGTTTAAACACAAGAAATCTCAGTGATAATTTCTTCGCCGCGCGCCGGTGACAAAATAATAGAGTGCACCGAATGAAAGACATCATTTGTAAATCAAAAACACGACAAAACAAGCCAATTATTTTTTGAGATAAATCGTATTTAAACTGTGATAAATGATTGTCCATTTAGTTTTTTTCTCAAGAGTTCTATGGTAGCTGAAAAAGACTCAAAATATCATATATTTTAAAGATCGAGGAAAGATACGAGACAGGAAGTTCAATAATAATAATTTTGCATTCAAGATGAGGAAAACAAAACCTATCTGAACGCTTAAAAAATGGTCAAAATTTAATCATTCACGCTAAAGCGAAAGCTTGACTGTTTACAGTCACCAAATCGTTCCGAAAGTTGAATTCAACTTTGAAGTAATACTGTACATTACCATTTTGGTTTTTTTTAAAGTGCCTATGAAGTAAAAAATAATTGCTGCTTACTTGAAAGGCTTTTTAAAGAAAGAAGAATGTCGTTTTACTTTTTGGGATACTTTTCTTTCGTTTTAGAGCTTTTTACGTTTTTGTATTGTGCAAAAAAGGAAAGTGATGACGTCATAAATAGTTCCACTTGAGCAGTAAAATACTGAATCAAGAATACCTCCAGAAATATTAAAGCAGTGTTCTTTAAACTTGGCACCTGAAATGTTAGTCACTTAAGAAACAGTTAAGTGTAAGTTTATTACTTTTTGCACCATTTACAAATAATAATTTCTACATTACAGGTACATTACTAACTTCTTAATAACCGAGAGTGAGGTCGTTAGGGAAAATCTCAAACTGAGACCTTGCCGTATTGACCGAGCGATAGCGAGGCTGAGGTTTGAGATTTTCCCGTAACGACCGAACGGTCGAGGTTATTAAGTTGTTTATTATATGGCTAACAAAACGGTTCCAAAGGAAGAAAAAAATCTAAATTCAAGGGGAAGTCGTTACTTCACATCCGGTGATGCGCGCGCTTATCTATTCATTCATCTTTCCAAACCGTCAAACTGCATAACAGAATTCAGCGAACTAACGCGTACTCCGTCAAGAAAATATATTTCTTTTTGGCCAACAATGATCAATACGGCTGCAAAGAGTATTTTAGTACAGTTGTGTTAGTATATCACGAGAGAATTTTCATCGACATTCTCAAGAATCAACCGCCAAACGTCAATTCCTACAGAAAAGTTCTTCAAACTTGCTCAAAAGCCGTGCAGCCGTGTCGGCAAAACAAAATACAATTTAAGGTAATTCCCCTGAAATAAAACTGACAATAGATTTTCGTTCAAACTTTGCCCACTGAATATTTATCATATGAGAACTTCAATTTTGAAATAAAAAAGGGGGGGTGCCCATACTCATTAAGGAGCACTGGGGCATTGAAAATGACCCATTTTGGCATTATTTAACGCTTATTACAAGAACGCATTCCCAGTAATAATTGTAAATTTTTGTGACCGAGACCCATGAGAACACGCATTAAACTGGAGTCAATGCGTTGTATCGGACACAAATAAACTTTTTAAGTTTGATTTAGACAGAAAGCTGAATCCTTCATTAAAATTTCAACCAAATTTCTTGACATGGTTACCATAGGGGAAAATAGAAAAGACCACAGTTTACTTGCTATTTTCGCTATTTATTCAATTTTCAGCAATAGAAATCAGATCAGTCTTTCCTCAAGCAAAGCTTATGATAAGTTGATTACAAAGACTGGAAAAAAAATTGGGGTGCCCATGCTCGTTAGTGAGCTACAGCCATTTTTCAACTGAAAGAGCTCAATATCAAAGCAAATCCGCCATGTTTTCAGTGTGGCACGTGCACGAGAGCGCGCTAAATGACGCCATAAATTATGCGCAGAAAGGATGCGCAGTGCAATTGTGAGGAATAACCTTAAACGGAATCAGCACTACTCTTCGTCGTCACTTTCGATGAAAACTCTTCGCCTTTTCTGAGGTTCCTGGATTATAGCTACTGGCCCGTTAAAGATCTTGAACTGGCGCTCAGAGATGCTGCGAATGTCCACACCGGAAGAAAAAAACCCCATCGGCTGTTCAAATCTGATGGTCCTTGAACAGGTTTAAACTAGCTTGTGTTACAACAAGAGAATTTGTTGATGTTCACTGCTGTACTGCTTCGGTGTCACCAATTGCCTTTTGAATTCGAATGGTGAAAGGACAGTGAAAGGAGACCTGCCTTAGAAAAGGAACCTCTGTATACTTCGCTGCAAACCCGACAGGGTATCAGGTTCATAATCGTCGCCATCCGTTTTCCGATATCTATAAAAAAAACTTTGCCAATAAGTGGTCAAGGACAGCAGCCGGTAAGTCCAAAACTTCTACTATGCTTCCTTTGTTTATTGACGACAAATATCGCTGAGAAGTTTTCATTTCACTGGCAGTTTTCCTTTCCTTTCACGGTTTTGCTCTTTAATGTATGAACATTTCAACTTCTTCCTGACCAATTAGCTCGTTCGTAATTTGCCGATGTAACTTCGTTTTTTCTTTAAAATAGTAATATAATTAACTCTCTGAATGTTAATTGTCACTCATCGTCCTGTATCACAACGATTTTCAATGTAAATAAAGCAAATGTCACCAAGCTAGAACTGAGTCAAATTGAAGCAAAATTACAAATGGCAAGTTGTGCGCCGTCCTCGACACTAGACTAACGGTATTGCTAATAAACGCTATATGTTTTGATTAATCAAACGGATATGAATAATTACCTAATTGTTTCATCAGGAGCAAGCCTGTTTTAGGCTCTCTTTTCCATTCGGACTTCGAAGAGAAAAAAAATCCGATAATTAATATACTATCGGTCATCACTATTGCGTTAACCGGCTAAGTAAAAGAGCGCGAGTGTGAAGTACAAGTGAGTGACCTGTGCCTTGCGCTCGCTCAGTGAGCAACCCTGTTATAAACATGAAAGATCTCAGTCTATCGATTTTACGATCTCCTTTGCAGCCGATGTTCTTGTAATCGCTCAATTCTTCTCTATTTTGAAACAACGAAGACTAAGACCTACTTAGTTATTAAGTCATCAAAACATATCAGCGGAGTATAACAGCGCGAGTGTAAGTATAAAAGCGAGTGACCCACGCATCGCACTGCGCTCAGAATGAACCTAATTATGATTTGGCCATTTTTTTCCCGCTGTTTACTCTCTATAACGGCGCCCCGCGAAAATCACGTCTAAGACGAAGGGTAAGTGAGGGCGGAAAAAATTCACCTGATCACAGGTAACTCGCTGATCGAGCACAGTGCGCTTTTGTTAACTCCATCGCACCTTGGATTTACTTTACAGGCATCCAGCCGTTTGATTGACAGCAGCTGAAATACTGCCCGTCACGGTCTCAAACAGACTAAATGCCCGACAGTCGGAAACAGTACCGGGAAAATAGTTACCGAATTCTGGCTTTCGGAATTTCGGATCGGCGCTTGAAATATCTAACGAAACACCGAAGATTTTCAATGGATCTGAACGGGGATCTCAGTCAGAATTCGGTGAATATTTCTGTGATCGGCAGTCAGATATGATATCGCAGACGGCTGAGCGACGGTATACACAACTTGGGTAATTCGTCTTATGTACAATCGAAATAATACCATTTTAATATTTCGAAAGTGGTATATTGAATAAGCAAGTTGACTTCTTTCGTATAAGGAGAGGAAAATCAAAAGCGATAACTCGCTTAGGCCGGTTCATACGTCCATTTCTGCCGTGTCGAATGCAATTCAAACAGAAAATAATGAAGCAAATCATCCCATTATCCATTTTCTCAAAAGCCATTTCACGGTTAGTTTTTCTCGTTTGCATTACAATGTAATCCAGCGTGGATACGAGGCAATTTCGG